>JAJEJO010046256.1:47500-78886 GCA_020662805.1 Glaucomys volans | reverse complement strand
TTTGTTCTCAAAGACCTATAAGAATTTTTTTTATATTCCCCCTAATGTCATCTGTTATCCATGCATCATTCAATAGCATATTATTTAATCTCCAGGATTTGGAGTAGTTTCTGTTTTTAGCTTTATCCTTGATTTGTAATTTAATTTGATTATGATCTAATAGAACACAAGGTAGTATTTCTGCATTTTTGTATTTCCTAAGAGTAGCTTTGTGGCATAACATAAGGTCTATTTTAGAGAAGGAGCCATGAGCTCCTGAGAAGAAAGTATATTCCCTTTTTGATGGATGGAATATTCTATATATGTCTGTTAAGTCTAAATTAGCAGTTGTGTCATTAAGTTCTATGGTTTCTTTGTTCAATTTTTGCTTGGAGGATCTGTCCAAAGGTGAGAGAGGAGTGTAAAAGTCACCCAGTATTATTGTGTCTTGGTCTATTTGGTTCTTGGAATTGAGAAGGATCTGATTGACGTACATGGGTGTGCCATTGTTTGGTGCATAAATATTTATGATTCTTATGTCTTGCTGATTTATGCTTCCCTTAAGTAGTATGAAATGTCCTTCTTTATCCCTTCTGACTAACTTTGGCTTGAAGTCTGCTTTATCTGAAATGAGGATGGAAACCCCGGCTTTTTTACTGAGTCCATGTGCATGGTATGCTTTTTCCCAACCTTTCACCTTTAGTCTTTGGGCATGTTTTTCGATGAGATGAGTCTCTTGAAGGCAGCATATTGTTGGGTCTTTCTTTTTAATCCAATCTGCCAGTCTATATCTTCTGATTGATGAGTTTAGGCCATTTACATTTAGGGTTATTATTGAGAAATTACATGTATTCCCAGTCATTTTGACTTATTTTTGGATTTTAATCTTACTTGCTTTTCCTGTAATTGGCTGTTCCTTTAGGGTAATTCCTTCCTTTGCTGACTTACATTGTTGTTTCTCATTTCTTCCTCTTGGAACATTTTGCTGAGGACTTTCTGTAGGGCAGGCTTTCTATTTGTGAATTCTTTTAGCTTCTGTTTATCATGGAATGATTTTATTTCATCTTCAAATCTGAAGGTAAGTTTTGCTGGGTATAAGATTCTTGGTTGGCATCCATTTTCTTTCAGAGTTTGAAATATGTTGTTTTAGGCCCTTCTTGCTTTTAGGGTCTGGGCTAAAAAATCTGCTGATATTCTTATTGGTTTCCTCCTATATGTTATCTGATGCTTTTCTCCTGCAGCCTTTAAAATTCTATCTTTGTTTTGTGTGTTAGGTATTTTCATTTTAATGTGCCTGGGTGTGGATCTGTTGTGATTTTGTGCATTTGGTGTCCTATAAGCATCTTCAATTTGATTTCCCATTTCATTCATCAGATTTGGGAAATATTCTGATATTATTTCATTGAACAGATTATTCATTCCTTTGGTTTGTGTCTCTGTACCTTTCTCAATCCCAATAACTCTTAAATTTGGTCTTCTTTGGTGTCCCATAATTCTTGGAGGTCCTGTTCATGATTCCTTACCATCTTCTCTGGTTGATTTTGTTTTGAA
The DNA here is from genome assembly GCA_020662805.1 of Glaucomys volans. NCBI lineage: Eukaryota > Metazoa > Chordata > Mammalia > Rodentia > Sciuridae > Glaucomys > Glaucomys volans. Next base: position 77,356 of record JAJEJO010046256.1, on the reverse strand, counting down.
GATTAAATATTTTGTCTTCATTTTCTCAGGGTCTGTCTTCCAAGTGAGTTAGCCTGTTGGTTAAGCTTTCTATTGAGTTTTTAATTTGGTTTATTGTACCCTTCATTTCAAGGATTTCTCTTTGTTTTTTTTCAGAATCTCTATTTCTTTTTTCAAATTATCTTTTGCTTCCTGCAGTTTCTCTTTTAGCATTGCCTGCATTTGCTCTCTTGACTCCTCGCTCGCTTCTCAGATCATTTTAATTATGTACAACTCCCTTTCTGACAATGCTTCTGCCATGTTGTCATTGGGTTCTTTTTGTATAGTATCTGGGTTTGTTTGGGACATTTTCTTCCCATGTTTTCTCATGTTGCTAGTGTATCTTCTCCTCTGGTAGTGTGAATCCTAGGTATTGTAGTTTCCCCTTAAAGACTTATAGGGTTCCTGCCTATTTTCAATACCTCCCCTTGAAATGAGAGATCAATATTAGCAGCACACCATATAAGCTATATGGTTCCTTAATTTAATTAGTTCCTATTAAGATATTAACAGTGTTGTCTTAATAAGCAGAGATGAGTTCAAATTATTTTCTACAGCATACCCAGTAAGTTTGCAATAAGGACTGCAAATCCTAATGTTGGACAGGGAGGATAAGTAGGGGTATAGGACAAAACACTAATGAGATGAGAAGTGAGTCTATAGAAATACTATGTCTTATGAATAGTGGAAGTGGAATTAAAAGAAATAGGTTGTTAGCATGAGAAAAAAGAGATTCTCCAAGGAAATGCATATATAAGAGGAAGATACAGCGATAAGAATATTAATAAAAGAAAAAGGTAGGAATATAGCGGGTGTATTAGGAATAATTGTAGTGATACAACTATTTTAAAACGTTATGTGATAAAAATATACTGTACAGTTCAAACCTCTTATTTTTCAATGGCCTGATGTTTGAGAGGTGCTTGATCAAGCAGTGACCCAGGAAGGATGCTGTCCCACTACCTCCAGGTTGGGAATCATAAGTGCTTCTGGGCAGAGGCAACCTGGTGTTGATAGATGATCAGTTGCAGCACAGGCGCTAGACTCCGGGCCCAGATGTCGGCCTGGGCACTAGACCAAGTTGGGGAGGGGGTGCAGACCTGTACTCAGTGATGGAAACACTGGGCTTGATGGCCCAGGCAGGCCTGAGCTCCATGCTGGGGACTCAGGCCACTGCAGGCAGGTGCTCTCTCCTGGAGACCCTGTAAAATGGCACCAAAAGGCCTAAGACCCACTCATAGCCCTATTTTAAAGTGTTTTTATTGAAAATAATGTAATTGAATTTTGTTTTTCAATTCATTCCGAACATCCCTATATGTTCTAAAACAGTCTTATTGATGTATTATTCACATACCATGCAATTCCTTCATTTAAAATGTATAATTCAATGGTTTGGGTATGTTCATTCTTATTTTGTGTGGAAATATATACATATATATATAATAGTCAGATATTATTTGCCATTTTAATCATTTTAGTGTACAATTTGGTGATATTAATTACATTCATAGTGTTGTGAAACCATCACACTATTGATAAAACTTTTTTATTATCTCAGATAGAAACTCTGTAACCATTAAACAGTGCCCCCATAAGTTTCCCTTAACCCTAGCTCTGATAAACTTTACAATTTTATGTCTCCAAGAATTTACCTATTTCAATGTTCATTCAGATTGTAGCATGTATCAGAATTCATTAATATTTCTATTTGAATAGTATTGTGTTTTATACTAATGCATACAACATTTTATTTATCTATTCATCTGTTGATGGAACTTTGGGGTGTTTCCACCTGTTAGCTATTACAACTAACATTCTAACACTTCAGAAAATACTATCATACCAAAAATCATTTTAAGTATCTATTTTAGAATCTTTTGAGTATATACCTAGGAGGACAATTGCTACTCTATAGGGTTATTCTATGCATAGCTTTCTGGGGAACTATCAAATTCTTTTCCATTTTGCATTTCCCAAAACAATGGACAAGGTTTCAATTTCTTCAAGTCCTTGCCAAAACTTTTTTTATTTTTCTTCTTATATATATCTTAGTAGCTGTGAAGTGGCATCTCACTGATGTTTTGATTTACATTTTCCTAATGGCTAATGATATCAAACTTTTCATGTGCTTGTTGACAAAATGTGTATCTTCTTTGGTGAAATGTTTATTCAACATCTGTACCCATTTTTAATTGGGTTATTTAACATTTGTTGCTGAATTGGAGGATTTCTTTATATTTTCTCTATATCTAATTCATCAAATTTGACTTCCAAATATTTTCTCACATTCAACAGATTTTTCACCTTCTTGATAATGTCTTTCAATACAAACTTTTTTAAAAATTGGATAATGTTCAATTAATCTACTTTTTGTTGTTACTTATGATTGCAATCTGTCCAGGGCAGAATTTTAAAAATGGTTATAAAGATTTTAGTGAATAAAGCAAATATTGATAGGAGTAGAACAAAAAATGAATATAAAGGGAGAAGTCAAAGGACATGTTCAAGTAGGATATAAAGCTTTAGATTAGTATTAAATGAACAAAACATATTGCTAAGGCAGGAACAAAGTTCTTCGTATACCAGTATCAAAGGTTGAGTGAATCAAAGAAACTCACTTCTTTTTCCTCAAACATTTAGGGATTTAAATAAATTTCTATATCTCTCAGGAGCAATTTAAAAAGCCAGGAGGCAAAAAATACAAAGTAAGGTGTCTCCTTTGCCTGATTTTTGTATGAATGCATATTAAGTCTGACTGATAAACACATCACCTATGTAGTACTCTAACATCAAACTTTGTTGATGAATTTGAGTGGAGGCTTCAGTTAAGAACATAAGAGTAGATGGGATTAAGATGAAAATTTAGAGGAGAATTGTTTATTTGAACAGATTTTATGTGAAAGGGATGCACGTTATGTATATCTGGGAGACTGTTTCTTAAACTGAAGGCATGTAAAACTACTTTTCAAGTAATACCAGTTGGATGTGCTAAATGGGAATAAATAAGATCATGTGAGCTCACAGTGTGGAATAGAAGCTACAGTGCTGGCATGGGCAAATTATCTGTGTGAGAGTTCTATGAAGAGCTTAGACTCTTCATAGAGTCTAAGCTTATGCGTTTCCTGGTGACATCTATTGGACTTTGGATCGGACAATTTACATCTGAGTGATAATTACCATCCTCCTTTCAGACAGTAATTGAATGACACCAAATAATCTTGTGTCAGGAGTGTAGCTCAGTGGTAGGGCATGTGCATCATTGTGTGGCCCTGCCTTCAATCCCCAGAATATGAGAGAGACAGAGAGAGGGAGAAGGGGAAAGAGGGAGGGAGGGAGGGAAGGATGGAGAGAGAGAGAGAGAGAGAATGAATATGAATATTAATAACCTTAATACTTGAAATACTCATTATGTCTTGTGTGATGTAAGAGAAATTCTCTAATAAGGGCAGCAATGCCCAGAAGAATCACAAAATAAAAATTAAACAGTTTATATAGGATCACATTCCTGGGTGATTGCATGGAGGAAGCACAAGCTTGGCCAGATGGCTAGGGATAAGGACAACTGAAGGTCGGTCTACTAATGATATTCCCATATGAGACATGACTTGAAGGAATTACTATAGAAATTTGCGGATCCATTATATTAGGACCTGTAAAAATCCATCTGAACCCCCGAGCTGGACAGTAACTGGAACCACATTCCTGGGTGCTCTCTGGATCCATGAAGATGGGAGTACAGCATCAATGCAGCATTGGGCTGAATATAGACATATTCCTCTTGCATTCTCTGAGGCACAAAATCCAAAGTCTTCATGTAGGTACAAACTTTCCTTTGTCCTATGGAGTTGGGTGTTTGATCCATTTTTTTACACACCACCACTGTGTATTTTTTCACTGTTTTTGTTTCATTAAGTTCTGTAGTTGAGATAGTGAATGTCCTCCATAGTATCATGGGTTAAAGGGCTGTTCCCCAGCCTGTGGCACTATTAGGAGTTAGTGGAATCTTTAAGAGATGGGGCTTAGTGGGAGGGAATTAGTTCATTGGAGGCATGCCCTCCAGGAGGATTTGGGAACTTTAGCCCTTTCCTCTCTCTTTGCTTCCTGCCATTATAATGATCAGCTTCTTTTGCCTCACCACAGGCCCAAAGCAACAGGGTCAAGAAACCATGGACTGAAACTTCTGAAACCATGAATCATAAAAAACCTTTCCTTTCAATAAGTTGTTTTACCTTACTACTTGTAACAATAACACAAAGCTGATGCATTAGGAAAATAAATTAGACTTAGGTGGAGGGTTAAACAGAAAATTAAGTAAAATTCTCAAATTCTCCTTCTTGGTGGTTTATTAAGCCTACTTGAAAATGTTTCATTAAAAAAACTATAAAACCTCTCATCATCCTTATGAGTCTTTCCCCTGTTCTCTTGTTCTTAATCTCTCCTGGTTTTACCTCTCCGACTACTCCTTCTCTATCTGTTTTGCAGTTATATTCTCTTCTACATGAATATCCAATGTTGAAATTCCTGGAGTTCAGATGTAGGTAATCATTACCTATGTGATACTAATTCACACATTGATATATCTAGTCTCTCAGCATTAAGCCCAAGTAAACATGCTCATGTAACATCACTTTCCTGCCAAATGCTTCAGAGTTACCTAAAACGGAAAACAGTCCAGAATAAATAATTCTCTCCCTAAGCTCATCCATGTCTGATATTCCCTATATCAGTGAATGGCATCACCACTGATTCATTTGTATATCCCAAATCTGAGTAAATATCTTTAAATACTTGCTACTCCCCTTGCCCAACCTGTCATTGTATTCTGTTACTTTATCTTGTAATGTTCTGGAAAGTTAAACAGAAATGTACATTAAACTCACATTATTACAAGTTTTGAGGGTGGCAAGATGTTGACTTCACAAAACTAAATTAACAAAGGCAGTTAGTAATTTTTGTGTGTTTTTGTGGTTTTTTGTTTTGTTTTGGTACTAGGAATTGAATTCAGGGGTACTCAACCACTGAACCACATCCTTAGCCCTATTTTGTATTTTATTTAGAGATAGGGTCTTACTGAGCTGCTTAGCACCTCACAAAGTTGCTGAGGCTGCCTTTGAACTTGTGATCCTCCTGTTTCAGCCTCCAGAACTGCTGGGATTACAGGCATGAACCACCATGCCCAGCTTATAATGTTCTTTTAATTTTTTCATTTCTTTCTGTATCTACCATCATCATTGAAATTCAAGGAATCATCATATCTTACTAATAATAGACAATGATGATTATTGTCTAGATGTATTCATTCTGAATCCAGTCTACCTGGATTAAATTTCAATCTTTACTACTTATTACCTGGATGACTTCCACACACTGCTTCCTTTTCCTTATCTGTGGAGGAAAGAAAGGAATTAAATTTATTCACAGGGACATGGGAGACATATGAGTTAATATATGTAAATCAATCTGTAAATCCTTAATACTGTCAGCTATTATTAGTGCTTCTACACTCATGAATCAATGTTCTTTTTTATACTATAGCCAGAATTAATCTTTCTCAAAATACAGTTTTGATCATTTAACATAAATGTTATTTCCTCCATTAAAGAAAAGTCTGATATCATTCTAAGAATACAGGAGGAAATCATATCAGAGCCTACAAAGTCCCTGTATACTCTCTATATATTTTAGTAGCTTCATCTTACATCATTTCCTACTCCCCCACCCCAATCTCTGTTAATAACTCTGCTCCTTTCTGCCTTAAGAATTTTGTATGGACTATTCCTTCTTTATGTAATGCTTATTCCTCCTTTTTTTTGCTCATATTTTATATCACAGGTCAAGCAGTGTACCCTAAAACTTCTTCCCTAAATTCTCTAACTGGGTGTATTATATTGCTTAAGGACTAATTTTCCAGTTGCATTGGTGAAGCTAAGAACACTGTTTTCCTCCTGATGAATGATCCTTCAGTAATGTAACATAAACATTGAGAATGAATAAATAGTGCCAATACTCAGATGTTGCTTCCAACTTTCCAAGACCTTATGGAGAGGAGAAAAGATTATTCCCTATACAAGTACAAGATTTAAAGTTTACAATTCTATTCCATTTCAGGTAGGGTATAGTGTTTATTAAAAAAAGAAACAAGAAAGGGAGATGAAATTATTCTTACAGTTTATGGTTTCTGGAGGAAATGGTCTTTCCTTGTCCTGTCAGAGGAGAATGGATATTGACTGATCTTAAATCTGCAACATGAGTAACATGGACAAAAGGCCTTAGGGAACCTCCTGAGAGATGTCCATTATTGCTGTCTCTTACAGAACCAGTTGAGTGGTTTCCTGAGTCAAATTAAGTGTGACCAGAAAGCAGAACTGCATTGCCCAGGAACAATGAAAGTGATAATCTATCTGTGGACTGAGTTTTTTAGGTACACATAACAATTAATCCTTTTTTGATTGAAATGTGAAGGGGGAAGTGAGTTGAATAGAAGAGAGAATACAGACAGACAAATTAAGTATATATGAAAAAAATGTTTGTCTTGCTAATTCATCATCCTAAAACTCATATAACAATCACATCATCAGATTAGTCTAACATTGCAGATGATTCCAAGTTCATGTTAAATCCTAGGCTTGGACAATTAGTCAGGATTAATGGAAGAAATACTGTTTTATATTCATCATCATGATATTAGTACCAGTCTCTCCCACTGGGGTAAAATCCCATTAGGTCTGAGCCTATATCTCACATTTACTGTTTAGTCTTCAACCTAGCACAATATGTGGAATATCATAGGTGCTCAATCAATATTTGTGGAATGAATAAATGAATCAATTATCAAACAAATATATATGGGAAAATGGCAAGGCATGGAGTGTGGCTCTAGATGCTGAAAGGTAGAAAATGATGCCTTCTCTAAACTGATTTATGAAGATTATAAAGATTATGAAGATTATAAAAGAATGTCATTTACTTCTATCAGTTCATGAGTTTCTTTATGAGAACACTTGGACACTTTTATCTGGACACTTCCAAATTCTAACTTGTTTTTCATAAAAAACAAAACCCATCATAAAAAGGGTATGCCATATTCTACTGCTAGACTGACCATGTAGGAAAGAGAAACATGCGAATGTGCCCTTTATGTGGATTTTCAGTAGAGAATGAAATATTGCTTTGAGCCTTCCAAATCTCTCTGTAATACAGTACAGACAGATCAGAAAGTTAATTCATAACCTTCTGACTTGTTTTGTTCCCAAAAATCAAAGAAAGAAGAGACTTTTCTTTAAAAACATGCCTGAATCATCCAGTTATCTTTATATACACTTGTAAATGGTTCAATCCCATTTTCTCTTAGCTATTCCTTTTTATTGGCTATCTTTATGTGTAATTAAAATAGTCCATCACTGTTCTAACATTAACAACAGCTTGATACAGCTTTCTCTTTCAAAGGAATAACATCTCATTTGTCAATCAGCAAGACCTCAAGGTATCTTTTCAAATTTTCTGAACAGAACATACAATGAACTGCACATCGCCCATATCTATAGATTAAACTTTCAATCAAGAGCTACTAAGGGCTAAATCATTACGAGAATGGCATAGCTTGTACACCACAATCCTGTTGAAGTTGTTTACATTTTTCTAAGCTTACAGAAAAGTTCACCAAAGGGAAAGAAAGAATAAGCCCATCCATTTAGGAAAAGAAGGCAAAGTTGAACATATATGATGAGTAATAAAAATGATGATTTTTATTTCAGATAAAAATGACATCTAAAAATTTTAGTAGATAAAGTATATGCTAATACTCAAGTTTTCAAAGATTCCTAAATTATAGAAAGAAGAATGAATGTTGAAGTACCTGGGATCCATTTATTTTTCCTATGAATAAGACTGAAATGTCTATTTCTATAGTTTCTAACTTTGGTTATCAAGTGGTTTCCTAAACTTAAATTCCATAAAATTCAGATGTGCTATGATCAAGTTAGCATAGCAAGTAAGACACCAGTACACATCAAGAGTGTTATGAGCATCATCTTATTTATCTTTCATGAAGCATAGAGATAATGCTGAGACAGGTGGTTTCTGATAAGCTAATGGTCTGAAGTATATACCAAGCATGTAGGCCATTAGGGAGAAGAGGACAAACAGTAATAGGCTCTTGGAATAAATATAGCAGCAGATACATGTAAAAGGAGGGTTGACCTCAATGATATATGTAGATTTTGTTCCTCCCAGAAGGTAGAGTTTGATATTTGAACCCACTGAACATGGGCTGAATATAGTGACCTCCTTCCCAACAATAAAATATGGAAATGGGGATCTAGTAGCATTATGGTGGAGAAACATGACAAAAGACATCTTTACTATACAATGAAGGTTATTATTCCCAGTGATGAGTGACTTTTTAAATTTTGATGTCTTGTGTTACCTTATATATTAGGAAAGGCACTTTGTCTTGGTTATCTTCCTCCAAAATCCAATAACTCCTACCTTATCATGAGGAAGACATCAGATCAAAAGAGGAGAATCATACATATATGTGACCAGTCCTTTTAAAAACTGTGAAAGTTAGAAAAACAAGGGAAGATTAAGAGATTGTCACAGCCAGGAGAACCCAAAGGGCATATGATGAGTAAATGCAATGTGCTGTCCGATTTTGGATCCTGGAACAGAAAAAAAATGAACATTAGATGAAAATTTAATGAAATCAAAACAAAGTCTAGAAGTTTATTATAGTAATCTTAGTTGCTTAGTTGTGGTAAATATATTGTGATTATAGAAGTTATTAACTTGTAGTGCTTGGCATATAGATCTTGGCACTAGTTTTACAACATTTATGGAAACCTAAAATTGTTCCAAAATAATAAAAAAGTTTATTTTTAAAATAATGCTAAAAACATTTTTGATTCTTTGCCACCATTATTAAAATAAATTATAAGGGGTGTTTATTTTGAAAAAAGATGGAGTGGGAGCACAATTATGAGTAGGTGATGAAAGGTGCATAGGTTTTGCAGCCTGTATGCACCCCTCAGGGTGGCTTAAACAATAAATGCATTTTTTCACAATTTTGCAGGTTATAAAATTAGATCAAGGTGTCGGCAGGGTTAGTTCATTCTTAGGTTGCTCTCCTTAGCTTGTAGATTGTCATCTTCTCTTAGTGTCCACACATGGTCTTCTATTTATATGTTCCTGTGTCTTATTCCCCTCCTCTAAAGAAACTAATCTGATTGGATTAGGGCCAACACTAGTGACATCATGTAAATTCAATTACTTCTTTAAGGATCCATTTCTATATATGGTCATATTCTGAGGTGCTAGGGATTAAGATTTCAATATGGAAATTTTCTAAGACAGAACTTAATCTCTAACAGAGCCCACTGGACCTAATTAGAAACTATACTACATTTGTGAGACCTTAGGTAAGTCAAGCTGGGTCAGCCTTTTTTATTCTTCTTTTAAAATCTCTACAATAGACATAATAAAATTTAATTGCAGGATTTTGGAGAGACTTAGATAATATTCAGGCTATTTTTTCAATCAGTATTTGTTATGGTTTTTATCTGGAATGCTCCCAGAAGGCTCATGTGTTTAAGGCTTGGTCCCCAAGGCAGCAGTGTTTAGAGGTGGGGCCTTTGGGAAGGTATTACAATAAGAAGACACTAACTGCATTAATGAATGAGTTCATTGATGGATTCATAATTTAATTGGATATTGGTAAGTGGTGGAAACTTACTAGGTGGAGCCTCATTGGAGGAAGTATGTACTTGGGGTTCTACCTTTGGAATTTGATTTTGTCCCCGGGTCTCTTCTATTCTCTCTTTCTTTCTTTGTTTCCTGGCGGTTAGGAGGTAAGCAGCTTTGCTGTACCATGTATTTCCATCCATAATGTTCCTTCTTGCCACTCTCCCAATAGCAATGGAGACAAATGACTGTTAGTCAGCAGCTTTCCCTTGCTGTGACCAAAATATTGGATAAGAACAACTTTGATGAGATAAAGATGTTTTCGTTTTTGTTTGTTTAGCTTCATGATTTCAGAGATCTCAGTCCATAGTCTGCTGACTCCACAACTCTGGGACCAAGATGAAGCAAAACATCATGGTCAAAGGGCATGGCAAAGAAAAGCTTTCTGTTCATGGGAGCCAGAAAGCACAGAGATGGAGGCAGCATGGACAAAAATATAGACCCCAAAGGCAGTCCCCTTACTTACTCCAGCCATACCACATTTGCCAACAGTTACCACCCAGTGCAATAGCCTTTTAAATTATTAATCTAACAAATAGATTAATCTAATGATTAGGTTATATCTCTCACAATCTAATCAGTTTACCTCTGAACACTGCTCCATTATCTAACATGAATTTCTTTTTTTGTCCAAACCATAAAGGTCACCATGGTCTGAAAACTCTGAAACCATGAGCTAAAATAAATCTTTCCTCCTTTAAGCTGATTTCTCTTAGGTATTTATTTTTTCCACATTGATGGAAAGCTCACTAATGTCATATTTGATACATCAATGTTCATTTTCTATTGGATTTTTCTTATCTCCATATCTTTTGTAAATGTACTCCTAGTATTCCTGCTCTTTACTAAGCTTGTTGTGTGGTCTCAAGCAGGTTAATGTTCAAATCTTAGTCTCTCAACTTTAAACTCAAAATATTAAGTTAAATGACCTTTGATATCCAAACACTGAAAACATCTACGAGGTACCTGACTGAAGTGAGAGAGGTGAGTGAAATAGGGAAGAGAATATATGGAAAGAATAAACAAACACCAAGTTCCTCCATTCTTCTCTTACCCCGCCCCCCACAAGCAGATTCTATATCATCATCCATGTATCAGGGAAAACATTCAGCCTTTGTTTTTTGGTGATTGGCTTATTTCACTTAGCATGATATTCTCCAATTCCAACCATTTATCTGCAAAGGCCATAATTTTATTCTTCTTCACGACTGAGTAGTATTCCATTGTGTATATATACCACAGCTTCTTTATCCATTCATCTGTTGAAGGGCATCTAGGTTGGTTCCACAACCTAGCTATCATGAATTGAGCAGCTATGAACATTGATGTGGCTGTGTTACTGTAGTATGGCAATTTAGATTACATAGAGGGAAATGAGATGGAGAGGGGGCTGAGGTAGGAAAAAAGATGGAATAAGACAGACATCATTATCCAATGTACATGTATGCTTAATGTGAATGGTATGAATGTACATCATGCACAACCATAAAAATGAAAATTTGTACCCCATTTGTGTACAATGAATCAAAATGAAGTCTGCAAAAATCTAAAAATAAATAAATAAGTAAAGTAAGCAAACACTAATACTTGTCTTGCCAGATTCATTGTCCTAATCACAATCATATCATCATATCTGCCTGGCATTACAGACCACACTATGACTAAATCCTTTTCTCAGAGAATTAGAGAACTCTAGAAGCAGAAATGATGAAGGCTGCCTTTCATTAGAGTCACATTTTAGAAAAATACTATAGCCTGATTGTTTATGTCCCCCTAAAATCCATATGTTCCTTCATATGTTCCCCATTGCTCAATATGATATTAAAAGGTAGTGCTTTAGAAGATAATTAATTTGTAAAAACGGAGTCCTTCTATAAGAGTTTTGACCTTGCACATCATTGCAGGCAGTCACTCAACCACTGAACTCACTTCTTGCCCAAGTTTGGTGCCTTTTGTAAAATTGACTCCTGAAAGCTGCCTTGACCCTTCTGCCATGTGAGAACACGGAGAGAAGGTGCCACTTAGCAAGAAAGTTGGCCCTCACTAGACAATGAATTGGCCAGTACCTTGATTTTGGACTCCTCATCCTCTAGAACTGAGAATAAGTATATTTTTGTTTTATAAGCAACCTACTACATAGTTTTTTGTTTTAGCAACATAAATAGACTCACAGATACAAGAGAGAGACATTATTTGAGAAGGGAGCAATATGACCCTATGCTCAATCAGTAAAAATGCGGTCCAAATGTTCATAAGCAGAAAGGCTTGTATATTACTTAATGTCTACAATAATCAATTGTGCATTCCCTCATATAAGGCTATGGAAATCACACACACCAGCAACTGGCAAAAAGTACTTGCTATATATACGGGAGTGGTGGTAGTGGTTATAATTATTTTCTGGGCAAACTAAGGCCATCCAGAGTCTTCTATTACTCTGAGCAGGGAAGAGCATCAAGGTAAGGCCTGAAGTGGAATTTCATAACAACCCAGAAACATGTGGCCTCAATATCAGCTTTAAGGTTGATTTAAGGGAAATAAAAAAAGCAATTTTTCTTGCACACTTGAAAGTTTGGACTGAGATATATATTTGCTACATCATTTTTATGTCAAAACTGAAGGGATGTCTCCCCTGAGAGGCCCAATAGCTAATCTATATTTACAGTACACAACAAACTGTAGAGACTATTAAGATTATGTGAAAGTGAACTTAGAGCGGGTTAGTGCTATGCAGTGAAAGAAAAAGCAATACTGACACACCATGTGACTCTTCTGCCTACTAAGAGACATCCGAAGCTATAGGATTTATTTCAAATATTGTCTGGAACATCGGGGCTCAGATATAAGAAACACACAAGGCAAGAACCCATCATGTGTTCAGTGGCAAAGAAAGAAAGAGGGTTAATTACACAAGGCAGCAAATCTATAAAATAATTTAAAATTCAGTGGCAGAGAAATGATTAAAGTGCCAGGATAGATTTTCATTTTTGTCTTTCTTAAAAGTAATTAAAAACCAAAAACAACAAGTAAGCAAGATTTACAAATAGTAGTTCATACAGCTCTTCTCTAGGTACCTGGAAAAAAGAAGCTGGTCCACAAGAGCTATAAGCCTTTCATCCTTCCTTGAGAAAGTATACCCTTGACAACAATTCAGCACAAGCTGCAGATAAATCCTATTTTACCTATTGTTTCTCTTTCTAAAATTTTGAAAGAGAGAAAGCATTATGACAATGTCAAGAAGCCAGTTGTAATAACAGTCTATACCCCCAAAGGAGAGGTGAGAAGCTTGCTTTCTCCAATTATTCTCATAAGGTCTTTTAAAACCTCCCAAAAAAACTTAAAGTTTTTCAGGCCAGATTAGAAGACTCACACCAAACTAGCAGAGTGACAAGTCAAAATCTAATGCCCATCTCAAGGACAGCAAAGTGTAAGACATTTTTGAAGTGGGTAGAATTATCTAGGATGGCACCCAAGGAGTCACTTGCCCTTATGTGATATACTCCCATTTCTGTGGGCAGTACCTTTACCTCTCATCTAACCAATAAAGTACGGAAAAAGTGATAAGATGGTTATAACTAGGAGATGACAGCAACCCCTGGATGGCAAATAGCAGGAATGGGAGAATTCTGTCCTACAATTAGGAAATAGATTCTGTAAATGCTATTTTAGGTTGTATGATGATTCCAAGGCTCACATGAGAATACAACTTGAGTTAAGCCTGTTAAGATACTGAGCAGAGGATCTTGCTGCATTCTTTCCAGCCTGAATATCTGACTCTGACCCATAAAAATTGTGGATAATATATGTGTATTGCTTCATATCACTAGATTTGTCATACTTTGTTACAGAGTAATAGCAAACTCATTCATACTGACTGGACCCATAATTATCTGGGCCCAAATGTATGAAATAAGAACCATAATTTAGAACCTACTTGACCTCTCAATAAAGTCCATATTCTGGGCCAAGAAATAAATTAATGGAAAGTCATATAATTCCTTCAGAAAGCATGAATTGCTGAATCTTAGAAAAAGAAATACAAGCCTTTGCACATCATTGTTTGAATAAACCTTTTTATTCCTTCTGTTCACCAAGAGCTCATGTTCTACTGAATCTAGAGAACAGAGATGGGTTTGTCTGGCTCACCCTATTTATAACAGATGGGCCTAGTATCTCCCATAACACTCAAGGCCTGGGGAAGAAGAAACAGCCTATAATAAGCATAGCTTATAACATAACATGCTGAATTCTAGCTTCCCTTAGAAGAATCCCTTTAGTATTTGAACTCAGCCAAAGGAGATGTTAAACATAACATTTTTTAATCTTACCCCTATTGAGATTTGGGACCAAATAATTCTTTTTGGAGGGGGGATTTGTCTTGTGCATTGTATGGTGTTTACCTGAATTCATGGAATCTACCCAGGAGTTTCCAATAGCATCTGTGAAGTTACAGCAAATTTAAATTTTTCCAAACATCACCAAATATCCTGAAGTGTATGCAAAAAAAAAAATTGTCCTTGTTTGAGAACCATTGCTTTAGCACAAGGTCTTTTGTGAACCAATCAATGAAAGATGGTTATTGTCGCATTAAAGACTTGTCATAAGCCAGGTCATTGTCTTCATGTTCTCCTCAATATAGTAAAGTGCTCATATCACCTGCCTCTCCACTGAGTACTTTCTGCTGGGAACTTGGGTTCTTCTTAGACTCTAAAACACTCCAAAGGACTGAAATTTGCCTCCCCTTCTTCTCAGGGTGATTTTTTTATGCATCTTCTATCTTCTGATGTCCTATAATTTTAGTTTCCACACTTACCTAAATACCACATTTCCCACCCTACAACTTCTACAGATAATCTAGTCAATTACCTATGTGCCAAGCCCTTTCCCTTCTCTGATTAGAGTAATATTCCCTCATGGCCTTTACCAACATGATGCTGCTGCTAGAAGACCAGCTTTCAGGGGTTGTGTTCCCTAATCCCAAGAGTTGAGGGCCTCTCGTTATGTCATTCTTTAAGGTTTCTGTAGTTTGTACAGAAGCAAAAGCCAGTTAGGCTTAGGTTGGCTGTTGTGTCTCTGAACACCCAAGTCATAGGATTAGAAAAGACAGAACTGGTGGCCTATGGTGACAGGTCAATACTCCCTTCTTTTATGCACACAGAAGCCTATAATTTGTCCAGAGTTGTTCATCTTCTGCAGTCTACATCAAATGGTCATTTATGAACCGACTTTAGGAGACAGTACATACAGAAGATGTAAGGGTTCCACTTAATCTATAATAGGGCTCTGAATAGGGAATCTTTCCATGCTATGGAAAGTTTTCTCCATGAATAACTGCCTGAATCACAGAACTGTCTGCTTCGATCCATTCCAAGTCCAAATCTCATTATTTGTCAGTTGAATACAGGAAATATGTATTTATTTTCCTTATTGAATAATGAATTGGGCAGAAGCTATTATCTTTCACCTTAAGTTAGTCATCAATCCTACTGCCCTTCACATTAGTCTGTAATGGTGAGATGAGGGGAATATAAAGAGTGAGTGAGACCTATGCAGTTCCATCAACAACCTTCTGTGTACCTTACACTTATTATCCAAATCTCTTGAATTATTTCAAGGAGAAGTATCCCTTGATCAGGTAGGAATAAGGACCATTGCAGAGTTTTCAAAAAAATTAACTAAGGTTATTTTTGATCTGAAGTTTATATGCTACTGTTTTAATGTGTCCTCCAAAGTTCATGTGTTGGAAATCTAATAAAAAAATAAAACAGTGTTAGGATGTGAGGCATAATAAAAGGTGGTTAGGTCATGAAGGCTCTTCCCTCATGAATGGAGTAATGTTGTTACAGAAGTGGTAAGTTATATCTAGACTAACATTGCTAAAAGTCTTCAGCTTCCCCTTTCTCTCACCATCCTTGCCCTTCTGCCTTCCACCAAGGGATGGCACAACACAAAAGCCCTGGAAAGATGCTACTACCATGTTCTTGAACTTCCTAGTCTCAAGCACTGTGAGTCAAATAAGTTTCTCTTAATTATAAGTTACCCATTCTGTGATATTCTGTTATAGCAACAGAAAGGGGATTAACACACATACATGCATTTTAAAAATGCAAATATTATAAAAATACATATCATGGAAGTGACTTCCCTACAATCTCAGAAAGATATGTTCCATTAATAGTATTGTGCATTTATCTCCATTTCCCTTTTTATGTGTATTAAAATATCTATTATTAGTAACATATTTAAGAGGATTATACTATATATGCTTTTTGGGTTATTATTTTAATGTATGTGTGTGTGTGTGTGTGTGTGTGTGTGTGTGTACACAGCTATAGTAGGCAGACTTTACCTCATTCTTGTTAATGGTGCATAGTTTGCCTTTGTGTGGTTAAACCATGGTTTCTTTACCCAGTCTCCCATTAACAGACATTACATTATTTCCTAATTTATTTATTATTAAAGAATGATAAATGTCTTTGTCCATTACCCATTATGCACAGTAGTTCTTCAGAACGGATGACTATAGGTAGAAATACTGATTCAAAATGTCTGAACATCTTTAGTTTTGAAATCTAGTAACAGACTGGGAGTATAGGTCAGGGGTAGAGTACTTGCCCAGCATGTTTGAGGGTTCCATTCACTTCATCACAAAAAAGAAGAGAACAAAACAAAATATCCATTGCCAAATTTAACTTCAAAATGCTGTATACATTTTCATTCTGACTGAAACAATATATAAGAATATACCATTCTGTAGTTTTCAATTTGGGATATTATCTTTTATTATTTTTGTTGACACAATAAGAGAAAAATAATAATCTCATGGTTGTTTTTCATTATTTGATTATTGTTGAGTCTGAGCATTTTCAAAATTTTTTAATTTGTTCTAATTAGTTATGCATGACAGTAGAATGCATTTTTACACATCATACTTAAATGGAGTATAACTTCTCATTCATATGGTTGTACATGTTGTAGAGTTACACTGGTCATATAAGCACATAGGGTAATAATGTCTGAATCATTCTACTATCTTTCTTACCCCCACAACCCTTCCTGTCACTTCACTCCCCTCTGTCTAGTCCACAGTACCTCTATTCTTCTCTAGGCTCCCCACTTTTGAATTAGCATCTGCATATCAGAGAATACATTTGGCCTTTTGTTCTTTGGGATTGCCTTATTTTGCTTAGCATAATATTCTCCAGCTCCATCCGTTACTGGCAAATACCATAATTTCATTCGTCTTTAAGGTTGAATGATAATCCATTGTGTATATATGCCACATTTTCTTTGTCCATTCATTTGTTGAAGGGCATCTAATTTGGTTCCATAGTTTATTGCAAATTGAAGTGCTATAAACATTGATGTGACTGCATCACTATAGTGATGATTTTAAGTCCTTTGAATATAAACTGAAGATTGGGATAGCTGGGTCAAATGGTGGCTCCATTACAAGCTTACTGAGGAATCTCTGAATTTCCATACTGCTTTCAAGAGTGGTTGTACCAATTTGCAGTCTCACCAGCAATGTTTGAGTCTACCATTTTCCCCACATCCTCACCAACATTTACTTTTGCTTGTGTTCTTGACAATTGCCATTTTGATTGGAGTCAGATGAAATCTCAGTATAGTTTTGATTCACATTTTTTTAATTGCTAGAGATCTTGAACTTTTTTTTACTTATTTCTTGCATCTTATTAAAGTTTATTGTCCTCTTTTGTGGGTGGAGTGTTTGTGTGTGTGTGTGTGTGTGTGTGTGTGCGTGTGTGTGTGCATGTTTTTATTCCTATCTTTTGCTCATTTTTTCCTTTTTAGTGGTTTGTCTTTGGTTTTGATTAGTGTTATGAATTCACTTTATATAGTAATATTAATGTTATATCTATTACAAGTTTACACTGATTTCAATAGATATATCATTGATTATTGTGTATTTTCATGCACATATTTAATACATATATATAATTATATTTTTATTTTCATTTTTTTCATTTTTATATTCTCTTTTTTTAAATATAAAAGATTTATTTTTTAAGAAAAATAGTTGTTTCAGACTAATTAAACAATAAACTTACTAAGTAAATGTAGTAATTTTAAATGATGTATAAGTTGCACTTATGACTATGTCACAAAGAACCTTATTATGTACAATTATAATGGATTAGTAAATTTTTCTTTATCTGTCACACATTCTGTTATTATTTTTACCCCCCACCCCGCCCCATCCCTCCCTTCCCTCTATGCTATCTATCCTTCCTCCATTCTTGCCAGCCTTCCCCCCTACATTATGCATCATCATTCATTAATCAGAGAGACCATTTGGCTTTTGGATTTTGGGGATTGGCTGATCTCACTTAGCATAACAGTCTCCAACATCATCCATTTACCTACAAATGCCATAATTTTATTCTTCTTTATGGCTGAGTAATATTCCATTGTGTATATATACCACAGTTTCTTTATCCATTCATCTACTGAAGGGCATCTAGGTTGATTCCATAATCTAGCTATTGTGAATTGAGCAGCTATGAACATTGATGTGGCTGCATCACTGTAGTAATCTGATTTTAAGTCCTTTGGGTATAGGCCAAGGAGTGGGATACCTGGGTCAAATGGTGGATCCATGCCAAGTTTTCTAAGGAATCTCCACACTGCTTTCCAGAGTGCCTGCACCAACTTGCACTCCCACCAGCAATGTATGAGTGTACCCTTTTCCCCACATCCTCGCCAACACCTGTTGTTGCCTGTGTTCTCAATAAAAGACATTCTAATTGGGGTAAGATGAAATCTTAAGGTGGTTTTGATTTGCATTTCTCTTATAACGAGGGATGTTGAACATTTTTTCATAAATCTGTTAATTGCTTGTAGATCTTCCTCTGTAAAGTGTCTGGTCATTTCCTTGGACCATTTATTGATTGGGTTATTAGTGTTTTTGGTGTAAAGATTTTTGAGTCCTTGGTAGATTCTGGAGATTAGTGCTCCATCTGAAGTGTGTGTGGCAAAGATTTTCTCCCACTCTGAAGGCTCTCTCTTCACATTGCTGATTGTTTCCTTTGCTGAGAAAAAGCTTTTTAGTTTGACTCTATCCCAAT
Organism: Glaucomys volans; assembly: GCA_020662805.1. Lineage (NCBI taxonomy): Eukaryota > Metazoa > Chordata > Mammalia > Rodentia > Sciuridae > Glaucomys > Glaucomys volans. The sequence goes on along the minus strand of JAJEJO010046256.1, from coordinate 58,511 downwards.
CATTGATTCATGCTTTTATTTCTTGCGCTTTGGGAGTCATGTTAAGGAAATCTGATCCTAGGCCAACATGATGAAGATTTGGACCTATTTTCTCTTCTATTAGGTGCAGAGTCTCTGGTCTGATTTCTAGGTCCTTGATCCACTTTGAGTTGAGTTTTGTACAGGGTGAGAGATATGGGTTTAGTTTCATTTTGTTGCATATGGATTTTCAGTTTTCCCAGCACCATTTGTTGAAGAGGCTGTCTTTTCTCCATTGCATGTTTTTGCCTCCTTTGTCGAGTATGAGATAACTGTATTTATTTGGGTTTGTCTCTGTGTCCTCTATTCTGTACCATTTATCTACCTGTCTATTTTGGTACCAATACCATGCTGTTTTTGTTACTATTGCTCTGTAGTATAGTTGGAGGTCTGGTATTGTGAAACCCCCTGCTTCGCTCTTCTTGCTAAGGATTGCTTTAGCAATTCTGGGTCTCTTATTCCTACAAAAGAATTTCATGATTGCTTGTTCTATTTCTATGAGGTCCGTCATTGGGATTTTAATTGGAATTGCATTGAATTTCTGTAGCATTTTTGGAAGTATGGCCATTTTGACAATATTAATTCTGCCTATCCAAGAACACGGGAGATCTTTCCATCTTCTCAAATGCTCTTTAACTTCTTTCTTTAGTGTTCTGTAGTTCTCAGTGTAGAGGTCTTTCACATCTTTTGTTAGATTGATTCCCAAGTATTTTATTTTTTTTGAGGTTAATGTGAATGGGGTACTTTTCCTAAATTCTCTCTCAGAGGATGCATCACCTACGAATAAAAATGCATTAGATTTATGAGCATTAATTTTATATCCTGCTACTTTACTGAATTCATTAATGAGTTCCAGAAGTTTTCTGGTGGAATTCTTAGGATCTTCTAAAAAGAGAATCATGTCATCAGCAAATAGGGATAGTCTGATCTCTTCTTTTCCTATTCGTATTCCTCTAATTTCTTTGGTCTGTCTAATTGCTCTGGCTAGAGTTTCAAGAACAGTGTTGAATAGTAGTGGCAAAAGAGGGCATCCCTGCCTTGTTCCAGTTCTCAGGGGGAATGCTTTCAATTTTTCTCCATTTAGAATGATGTTAGCTGTGGGCTTAGCATCGATAGCCTTTACAATATTAAGGAATGTCCCCACTATCCCTATTTTTTCTAGTGTTTTGAGCATGAATGGGTGCTGTATTTTATCAAATGCTTTCTCTGCATCTATTGAAATAATCATGTGGTTCTTGACTTTAAGTCTGTCGATGTGGTGAATTACATTTATTGATTTCTGGATGTTGAACCAACCTTGCATCCCCGGGATGAAACCCACTTGATCATGGTGCACTATCTTTTTAATATGCTTTTGTATGTGGTTCGCTATAATTTTGTTAAGAATTTTTGCATCTATGTTCATTAGAGATATGGGTCTGAAATTTTCTTTCCTTGATGTGTCCTTCTCTGGTTTTGGTATCAGGGTGATATTAGCTTCATAGAATGAGTTTGGAAGGGTTCCCTCCTCCTCTATTTCATGAAATACTTTGAGGAGTATTGGAATGAGCTCTTCTTTGAAGGTCTTGTAGAACTCGGCTGTGAATCCATCTGGTCCTGGACTTTTCTTTGTTGGTAGGCTTTTGATGACTTCTTCTATTTCATTGCTTGAAATTGATCTATTTAAGTTGTGTACGTCCTCCAGATTCAGTTTGGGTGGCTCATATGCCTCTAGGAACCTGTTGCTGTCTTCCAGGTTTTCTGTTTTGTTGGAATATAAATTTTCAAAGTAACTTCTTATTATGTTTTGTATTTCAATTGTGTCTGTTGTAATATTTCCATTCCCATCACGAATTTTAATAATGTGGAGTTTCTCTCTCCTCTTTGTTAGCGTGCCTAAGGGTTTATCAATTTTGTTTATTTTTTCAAAGAACCAACTTTCTGTTTCATCAATTTTTTGATTTGTTTCTTTTGTTTCAATTTCGTTGATTTCAGCTCTGATTTTGATTATTTCCTGTCTTCTACTACTTTTGGTGATGATCTGTTCCTCTTTTTCTAGGGCTTTGAGCTGTAATGTGAGGTCATTGATTTGTTGACTTTTCATTCTTTTATTAAATGCACTCCCTGCAATGAACTTTCCTCTTAGCACTGCTTTCATAGTATTCCAGAGATTTTGATATGTTGTATCTTTGTTCTCGTTGACCTCTAAGAATCTTTTATTTTCTCCCCTAATGTCTTCTGTTATCCATGTATCAGTCAATAGCATATTATTTAATCTCCAGGTCTTGGAGTAGTTTCTGTTTCTAACTTTATCATTGATATCTAATTTCATTCCATTATGATCTGATAGTATACAAGGTAGTATCTCTATGTTTTTGTATTTGCTAAGAGTAGCTTTGTGGCATAACATATGGTCTATTTTAGAGAAGGATCCATGCGCTGCTGAGAAGAACGTGTATTCGCTTTTTGTTGGATGGAATATTCTATATATGTCTTTTAAGTCCATATTAGCGATTGTGTCATTTAGTCCTATGGTTTCTTTGTTCAATTTTTGCTTGGAGGATCTGTCCAGCAGTGAGAGAGGAGTGTTAAAGTCTCCGAGTACTATTGTGTTTTGGTCTATTTGATTCCTGAAATTGAGAAGGATCTGATTGACATACATGGATGCACCATTGTTTGGTGCATAAATATTTATGATTGTTATGTCTTGCTGATTTATGCTTCCTTTAAGCAGTATGAAATGTCCTTCTTTATCCCTTCTGACTAACTTTGGCTTGAAGTCTGCTTTATCTGAAATGAGAATGGAAACCCCAGCTTTTTTACTCAGTCCATGTGCATGGTATGTTTTTTCCCAACCTTTCACCTTTAGTCTGTGGGCATGTTTTTCTATGCGATGATATTTTTAGTTAGTAGAATATTTTGTTTGTATTATTTTCTAAAATCAAATTTCTCCAGAAAACATGATTTTCTGATCTAAATTTAAGTAATGTTAGTTTTAAAGTTTTCTTTTCTTAATTTGATTCATTGTACACAAATAGGCTACAGCTGTTGTTTCTGTGGTTGTACACAAGTAGAGTCACTCCATTTGTGCAATCATACATGTACATAGGGTAATGATGTTTGTCTCATTCTGTTATTATTCTTACCCGCCTCCCTGATCCCACCCCTCTTTTTCCTCTATGCAATCCATCCTTCCTCCATTCCTGCCTCCCTCTCACCCTGCATTATGTATCATCATCCACTTATCAGAGAGATCTTTCGGCCTTTGGATTTTTGGGTTTGGCTAATCTCTCTCAGCATGACACTCTCCAACAGCATCCATTTATCTGTAAATGCCATAATTTTATTATTCTTTATGACTGAGTAATATTCCCTTTTGTATATATACCACAGGTTCTTTATCCATTCATCTATTGAAGGGCATCTAGGTTGGTTCCACAATCTAGCTATAGCTAATTGAGCAGCTATGAACATTGATGTGGCTGCATCACTCTAGTAATCTGATTTTAAGTCCTTTGGGTATAGGCCAAGGAGTGGGATAGCTGGGTCGAATGGTGGTTCCATTCCAATTTTTTTGAGGAATCTCCACACCACTTTCCAGAGAGGATGCACTAATTTGCAACCCTACCAGCAATGTATGAGTGTACCTTTTTCCCCACATCTCGCCAACACCTATTGTTGCTTGTGTTCTTGATAAGAGACATTCTAATTGGGGTGAGATGATATCTTATGGTAGTTTTGATTTGCATTTCTCTTATTACTAGGGATGTTTTTCTCAGCAAAGAAAGCAATCATCAATGTAAACAGAGAGCCTACAGAGTGGGAGAAAATCTTTGCCACACACATGACAGAGCACTAATCTCCAGAATACATAAAGAACACAAAAAACTTTACCCCAAGAATACAAATAACCCAATCAATAAATAGGCTAAGAAAGTGAGCAGTCACTTTACAGAGGAGGATCTACAAGTAATCAACAGATATATGAATTTCATTGACTTTATAAACTATTTTGAAGAGAAAAATTCTTATAGTAATCAGATGCTCTCATTCCAGCACCATGATATATTTCACTATTTATTCAAGCTTTCCTGAGCACTTCATCATAATTATATAACTTTCTTTGTGAAGTCTTTCTCATTGACATGTCATGAAATGACTTTTTCCCTTTTCTTCTCTCTAGCTTCCACATGAGAGAAAATGTTTGCACTTCATTGTCACTGCAATTTTATGGAACACACCTTTCCTCATAGATTTCTCTGCTTTATAATTTCTTCACATATCAAGTACTGTTATGCAGAAATTTTAGCTATCTTTTCTAAGGACTTGTACTCTGTACTACTTATTAACTTTTTTAATAACATAAATAAGAACTCTGTGTGGTACAAGTTATCATTATGTTTATTTTTCAGATGAGGAAACTGAGGCTTCTGGGATTTTTGAGGACTTGAAGCGGCATTCCCAAGGTCACATAGCTAATAAGTATCTGAGAATTTCCCCCAGTCTAGCTCTAGAGTCTGTTCATAATATCCAACTACCTGCTTTCCCCACAGGTATTGTCTCTTTAATTAGGACTCTTTTTTAAAATTCTCTGCAAGGTATACAAATTAAGTTGTTGTCCATACTGATACAGAGAATAAAGATGAATTAATCTATTAAGAATTTTCCTCTAATGAACTTTTAACTGTCAATGTTTTCCTCATGAGTACTCAGGTACAAAAAGCAGAATTAGATTTACATAATCTTAGAGGAGATCTGTCTAAATATGCAAAATAAATTAAGACCTAGAGAGAGAATATGATTTCCAAAGGTCACAGAAGTAGTTAGTGACAAGGGAGAAGGATTCAGTTTTTCTGTCCAGAGCTGCTTTTACTATAGCTACTTGGGAAGACACAAATCATTGCACTTAAAGTCTCAAATATCAAGACGTACACTACCTTTTGGATAAGCCAGGGTATGGATGGTAAACCTTGCTTTCATGAAGTAGAATGCTGGTTCTAGGAATCAATCCATCTCTAAATGCAAAATGTGTTCTTCTAAGTATCATCGAGCTCTGAAAAAAAGTCAATCTACAAAAGCTAAACATCTGTTTGTACTTGGCTACCTCCCAGAAAGTGAACACTCATTTCAGTTGAGCTTTTGTGTTTTTCTTGCAAATGATAAACCTTTAGAAAATGTGAACATTTGTTCCCTTCATTATTATAGTGAAACAAAGGTTTGGAGGGGACAGAAGGGAAATGCAAACATTTTAGCAAACATTTCCCACAGGCCAGCTGGTAGAGTTATTGGCAAAAAGCACAGGCAGGACTAGCCAAATGTGAATTAAAAATAAAGAAAAAGTTGTGTGTTGTGTTTATGTGCGTGTGTGTGTGTGTGTGTGTGTGTGTATGTTTCCAAGAATTTGTTTCTAGTGGAAATTAGCCTAACAAATGTTTTTGTGAATTATCAATTATCATCATCACACAGCAGTGACATGGTGCTAGTGAAGTAAGCTATTCCCAATTATTGATCTAAAGCAAAGTAATCATCTCAGTTAAAATAGATAATGTGGCAAGATGCCCATCACCATGTAAACTAACCTCCCCTTGCAGGTTCAGACAACGAATTGGCCTGGAGTCACAAAATACATAAGTAAGTCTTGTTTACTGTCCTAGAAAGTCGTAACAAAAGCAAGGGAAGTTTTTCAATTAAAAGGACCTCAGTGATATCTCCACATGGAATATACAGAATTTTAGATCACTTTGCTCTCCTCTTGTAATTAAACATAAGTCAGATGTACTCAGCACAATGTGAAATGAAGGTTTAGAGTTTTACTTTTTGAAAATAGCCTGAGGTTGGCAGAGAGAATAAATGAGAATTTTTGTAACATACTTTGCTCTCTGAAAACTATTTTGTTCAAATCACAGATTCAAGTATGTTCTATGTCTATTCCCAAATGCAATAAAATGAGTTGTATTGTTTGATGGCTTATGATAGAATAAAAATTCTATATGAGATGGCTGAAGAGGGAACAGTTTCTGTCTAGAATATAGCGTTTTTCATAAATTAAAATTAGTATTGAGTTACAATATGTGGAAATTCTAAATTGCAATAACCCTAATAAAAGTATAGAAAACAAAGTGTGCAATTAGGAAATAAGACTGCTATCATTTTAAACGACACCATTTTTTTTTAAAAAAAGGTCTTCTTAATGTTGACTCATTACCATGTATATGAATGTATTAGAGTCAGTCAGGTGCCAACATCACTATTTTCCAATACCCTGTAAGAAGAAATGTATATAGAAGCCTGATAAAAAAAAAAAAAAAATCAAACAGGATTTTTCTTTCTTTCCTTTTCATTGTAGTTCTCTGTCTTTGGAATCATATTTTATTCTAATATGCTTCAAAATAATTTGTGGTGTTTACATGTCACTCATAAGCATCCCGTTAGGATTTTTGTAAATATTCACACATACAGAGTTATAAAAGGGTTTAAATAGTTGTTTCAAATTACCCTGTCTCATGTCAAATAGCTTCATTATACCTAATTAGGAATTTAACATTAAAATTGCTTTTGATAATAGGTAAGGCTTTGGGGGAAAATAAAAACAGTACAAATTTCAGGAGAATTTAATATAAGAATATTGTTTTACACAGTATCAGAGAATGTTATTTTCAACCTTACTGTGGATCTATAAACCATAGCCCCAATACATAAAGTAAGAAAAACTATAAATAACCATAAATATCTATACCCACACAAACGTTGATCCACAAATATCAGCATAGACATGCTGCTTTATATAGAAAATAGAACATTATGGGGTACAGTATATACAATTTTCAACTCTCTAGATATGATAAACAAAGGACTTTATCTTTCTGAGTCTCAGTTTTTACCTATTGAAATACCAAAACATGCTCTCTTCATTGTATAGTTATAATAATTAAAAGAAAAAAATGTGAGTATTCATTAAGCTATGAAGTACAATACACATTTAAGATTATTGAATTTGTTCCTTTTTCTCCAAAATTATGCATACATTCTAGAATTAATCTTTACATTTCTAGGATATAATTTTACTGACTATATTAAAAGATGGAATTTTCCACACCATGTTATATATCCTTGATTATATTGAAGCTAATAATTTTACACTGTGAGACACATTGTGTTAAAATGAGAGGAAAGAGGAGTGGGAGTATGAAAGACAGTGGAATGAGACAGACATCATTATCCTATGTACATGTATGATTACACAAATGGTATAAATCTTCATCATGCACAACATAGAAATGAGAATTTGTACCCCATTTGTGTATGATAAATCAAAATGCAGTCTGTAAAAATAAAAAAAAATATAAATAAATTTTAAAAATAGTCATGGCATTGGAAGTTACAGTTGATCACATAAGAGAAACTCTACATCATTTTTTTTTAAAAAAAGAGATTTGAGGAACTAAAGAATAGGTGTAAATCAATGATAATTAATTTGAAAATCTCAATCTAATGTAGAACCTTCTAGGAAAATGAAAGTAAGCAAAACTGAAAAGAGGAATAATACCTAAGTATACCAATAACCATGAAACAAATGGAAATAAATGCAAAATGTATGTTGAAGAGTTATTGAGTCCTTCTTGATTCTTGTCTCTCACAACTTACTCTCACTTTGTAAGGAAATTCTCCCATCTCATTTTCAAAATATATCCACAATATGACCATATCCATTGCTGCCGCTCAAATCCAAGCCATCATCCATACCTAGCCTGGAATACTGCAGAATAGCTTCTTAATTTGTCTCTACTACACATTTTGACCCCTTCAGTCTATTCTCAGTATAGTAGTAAGAGAGATCTTTTCAAAACCTCACAAGTCAAGACGAGAGTTTCAAGATTGATTGACCATCCTGCTTTATGGAAAAAGAAACTAGAAAAAATATAAAACAAAGGTTTTCAGGCATTTGACAACAGACATTACAGACATTACAGGAATATCGTCGCTGACATAAAGGCAGCAAACAAGGAAAACTATTTTTTCACTATTCTTTTTCCTATAAACATTTTTTAACCATGTCTCAGAAAGGGGAATCCACTCAGAGCCTGAAGCCTTGCTAAGCTAAGAAAGAAATTGAAAACTAGGAATATAATTTGAAACAGGTAAAAATTTACAAGAAATATTACCACATAACAGGGAGCTACACAAAGATAGTGAAAGAACTCTAGATATTTGCTTACAGGAACTCTTAGCTCTTTGGATGAGTATTGATCTATGCATGCGTAACTGAAAATTAACTAAGGTCTCGAAAATAACAGGAAAAATATAGAAAAATTATAAAAGTTCACACAAATCTATGAATGTTTGTGATTGCACAAATCTGAGGAGAAATGTTTAATGATATATGGGTATTGGGGTTGAATCCTTAAAATGGATTCCTGTTAGAAGGGAGGCTCTAGTCCAAAGGCTTCTATGAACCACACATAACAAAGATAAAAGCAAGCCTAAAAGTCTCTGACTCCATCTAATAGTACTCTAACTCTGTTGCTGTATTCCAGTAACATTGGACTTCTTACCTTCTCTACAATAGGAGTGGCATTGTTTCCTCCTCAGAATCATAGCATTTCCTGTTTCACCAAGTTGGCAAATTCTGCCCCCATATAATTCACCATTTTCCCACCTCTACTCAAATTCTACCTTTCTAGAGAAGCCTTCCTCAAACATCCTATTTAACTTTGCAACCCTTCCTCTATGCACCCACAGTATGTCCCTTTCTCCTTTCATTTTTCTTCATAATGTTTTTTGCCATCTGCTATGGTCTGAATTCTGTGTTCCCCACCTTCATATGCTGAAATCCTAATCCATAAGGTGTTGTCATTAGGTGATGAGCTTTTTGCTTCACTCTTTGGACATCTCATTTTCTCTTGTCCTCAGACTAGGATTCATGTGATGACTCCTCTGTTCTCAAGTGTTCAGACTCAGACTGAATTATGTCCCCAACATTCCTCATTCTTCAGCTTGGAGATGGAAGAGCATGAGACTTAGCCTCTATAACCATTTGAGCCATTTTCTTCTAGTAAATCTGTATGCATGCATTTTGGTGCTGAGTATTGAATCCAGGACTTGGTGCATGCTAAGCATGCTTTCGATCACTGAGCTATACTGTCATCCTAAATCTCCTTTTCTACTTATATTTCTATGTGTCTGTCTATCCTTGAATCCATGTACTATTGGTTCTGTTTTTTTGGAGGACTCTAATAAAAGGATACTATATCTCTGGCAACAAACTTTGATCCATACTTGATTTATTATGACTTATCCCTTTATTCACAGCACCCAAAACACCTTTGATCTATTTATTCCTCCATAAACATAATGAGGTCATTTCTACGTTTGTGAATTTCCATGTTATTCTCTCCCTTGCACTGCCCTTCCACAGGTATCCACATGGCCTCCTCCTTCTCTCTTTTCAAACCTCTCCTTTGATTTCACTTTCTCAGACAAACCATTCTTTCACAACTCTCTCTAATATAATGCCTGTCACTCTACCTTCTATTCCTTTACTTACTTTAGTCTTCTTCACATCTCTAGTAAGCTATCTAGCATTTTTAAATATATATATCATTGTACATATTCATGTATAAAGTCTAAGTTCTATTATTACGGTTGCTTTGCATTTTGTTGTTCAACTATTTCTATGACCTAGAAATGTTCTTGGCACATAAATATTGATGTCTGATTAAATTAGTGATTAAGTAAATGAGTAAATAAATGCAAAGAAGGAAAGGATCCACAATTGTATTTATCTCTAGGTAGATAGAATGGTATGTCATTTTTATTGTTCCTTTTTGCTTAGCTTTACTTTTTGCTTTTGAGTTAATGAGAATCTATTGATCTTGCAATTATAAAAATGTAATTAAAATTACATTCCATTAAATATTGCAGCTCATATTCCCAAGTAAATAGAGCATCTAAATTCAAAGTTCAAAGCATTGGTAGGTCATTTGTAAATCAATTTTTCTATAATTCTAAAAGCTGTCACTTCAATGAAAGAAAGGCATACTGATTGACCAACGGACAAAGATAATGAATACAAAGGATAATGATAAGTCTACATTTCATGAATACCGTGCAGATGTCAACACTAACTAAAATGGAATGAAGCAAAAATTAATTAATTAGCCTTTATAAATACCAAATTACTTAGAAAAATATTTTGTGATATAAAGAATTCATTAGTAATTTCATGGAAAATATTTTATCTCATATTATATATCATGGATGATAGAGGAATATGTGGTTTGAGTCCAAAGCAGGAAAATGATTAATATACATTTCAATAGAGGATTTTTTTTGTTGTGCCTTTGTCATTTAGGCGATTTTGAGTATTTCCAAGGTGATGAAATTATGATTCATGCTTTTTCATTCTAAGATAGAAAGAGGGATAAATTTTAGATTGGTGGTTGGGAGGGCTATCTTTTAACATCCACAGGATAAAGACTTTTATTGGGTCTGAAGGAAAAGTAGACTTTTCATAGAGAATTTTTGACTAAATGAACAGATTTAGCAAGGCCAAGAATAGGGAAGGTTCATTAATGAATAGAATGGAATGAATAAATGAAAGTTTCTTTGGGGGAGTAAAATGAGAGACCAAGCTAGGAAAATAGTTTGGGTCAATGTTACAGTGGTAAATTAACACCCAGATCCCAAGAAAGCACACATTTGTATGTTCTGCCAATTTTATTTAATGTAAATTGTTTCACCATGGCCAATTTCAAGCTACTGACATATGTCACTAAACATGGAAATGGGAAGAAGGACTCATAATAGGTTCTTGAAAACTGGCATGAGACAGCTCTCACATGTCCCTTGCATTTGAGTCAAATTATGGGGAGACTTACAGCTTCTTTAAATTGAAAGTGGGCACAATGAAGAAATGCCTATGTCAGAAAGTGCAGATGACTGAATATGAAAGGATATAAGATGAAAATAATTCTCAGGATTCTAGCTTTGATACGTGAAAGAATAATAGTACCTT
>JAJEJO010046256.1:0-42500 GCA_020662805.1 Glaucomys volans | reverse complement strand
TATATTTCTGTTGTTTTTATTAATGCATATTAATTATATATATTAAGAACTTTCAGTGTGACAAACATATAATAAGCACTGACCATATCCAACCATACCCCTGTTCCCAATCCATAGTAATCAGTATTTTACTGTCAGGTCAATATTTTCAGTTTCCAACAGTATGAAAGAAAACAGGTAATGATTGTCACTCTGTGTCTAGATTATTTTACTTAGCATGACGATTTCCAGTTCCATCCATTTTTGCTGCAAATGACAGAATTTCATTCTTCTTTAAGGCTCAATATTACTCTGTTGTGTATATACCACATTTTCTTTATCTATTCATCTGTAATTGGGCACCTATGCTGGTTCCATACCTTAACTATTACAAATAGTGCCACAGTTAACATAGGTATACAGGTATCCCTTTGGTGTGCTGGTATCATTTTATTGGGATATATATGAGGAATGTGATAGCTGGATCATATGGTAGTTCCATTTTTCTTTGTTTTGTTTTTTGATGGACCTCCATATTATTGTCCGTAATCACTATACTAATTTATATTCCCACTAACAGTATATGAGAGTTCATCTTTCTCTACATCCTCACCCACATTTGTTATTTTTTTTCTGTAATTCCTATATAACTGGGGTGAGATGGCATTTAATTGTCACGTTGATTTGTTTTTACCTGATGCCTAGAGATATTATTTTTTTAATATGTTTGTTTGTCATTAATATTCCCTCTTTTGAGGAATGTGTATTCTGATCATCTGCCCATTTTTAAATTGGATTTCTTTGTTTTTTTTTTTTTGCTGTTGCGTTTTCTGAGTTTCTTATATAATTGAGAATATTAGCCCTAAAAAAAGATGAATTTTAGGCAAATATTTTCTCCTATTCTGTAGGTTGCTCTGTTGACTATTTCCTTTGCTGTGAAGAAGATTTTTTTTTTTAGTTTGATATAATACCATTTGTCAATTTTTACTTTGGTTTCCTGTGCTTTTGGGGTCCTATCAAAAAAAAAAAAATCATTGCCTGTGTCAATGATGTGTTTCTCTGTTTTCTTCTAGAAGTTTTATAATTTCAAATTTTATGTTCGGATTTTTGATACATTTTGAGTTGACTTTTGTATAAGGTGAAAAAAGGGGTCAATTTCAAGCTTTTTCTTGTGGATATCCAATTTCCCCAACACCATTTCTTGAGGAGAAGTTTCTTGTCCATTTTCCTGTATTCAGCCACAAAGAAAAATAAAATTGTCACATTTGCAGTTAAATGAATGGAATTGGAGAATATCATGCTAAGTGAAATAAATCAATCCCATAAAACCAAAGGTCATATGTTTTCCCTGAGAAGTGGATAATGACACATAATGGGGAAGCAGGGGTGGGGGTGAGAGAGGAATGGAAGAACTTTGGATTGTGCAGAGGGAAATGGGGTAGGAGGAGTTTTGGGAAGGAAAGATGGTGGAATGAGACAGACATCATTACTCTATGTACAAGTATGATTACAAGAATGGTGTCAATCTACATCATGTATAACCACAGAAGCGAAAAGTTGTACCCCATTTGTGTACAATGAATCAAAATGCAGTCTGTAAAAATTTAAAAAATAAAAAGTGACTTCTACAATGAAAATTATAGAACACTTATGAAAGAAACGAAAAGGACATGAAAATGAGAAAAACCTCCCATGTTATTTCATTTCAGGAATTAAGAGTTAACTTGTCCATACTAGCCAAAGTAATGTATAGATTCATGGCAATCTCCATTAAAATACCAATGATGTTCTTCACAGAACTAGACAAAAATTACTGAAATTTATATAGAAGCACTAAAGGCCTCAAGTAGCCAAAGTAATCTTAAGGAAAAAGAATAAAACTGGAGGCATCATAAAATTTTAAGACACACTACAGAGCCACTATAACCAAAGCAGCATGAAACTGGCACAAGAAATGGACACATAGACCAATGGAACATAACAGATATCCCAGAAACAAACCCACATATCTACGGTCAATTGAATGTCAATCTTTTCTTAAATGATTGTTTCATTGTTTGCTTGTTTTTTAATAGTGCTTGGGATCTAACACATTTCCCAAAACATGTCAGGCAAGCACTGTACTACTGAGCTACATCTTGGCCCAAGCCTGGTTTTTATAATGCTAGAAAAGGTCTTTCCAGTTTGTGTGTGTGTGTATGTGCCTGTGTGAAAGGGACAGATACAGAGGCAGACAGAAATGCTCCCTAAAGAGGTCCCTATTAAATTCCCCAGACCCTGGGAATATGTTAGGATTCACAGAAAATGCATTTAAGTTGGCAGAGGCAATGTAATTTGCCAATCAGTTGACTGCTACCATAGGCAGATTATCTTGGATGATCCACAGGATCCCAAGGAAATCACAGAATTTCACTGTAAAAGTACAAGAGGGAGACTGGATATGAGGGGATACAATTTCAGAAGGAAAATGGGACAGAGGCAACATTGCTGACTTGGAAAACAGAGGAAGATTCCTATTGAACAACTGAATGCTGGCAGACTACAGATGCTGGAATAGACAAGGAAACCCATTCTTTCCCAAAATTTCCAGAAAAGAATGAATCCCTGCAGACATACCCTGATTTTATCCTGATATGTCCCATTATCAGATTTCTCATCTCTGGAATTCTAAAACAATAACTTATGTTCTTATAAACCATAGCATATTGATAATATGCTATTGCAACAATAGAAAATGTATCCTCCACATAATCTGGTGAATCATTTTTTCAAATGTTTATATACCCCTCATGGCACCCATCTTATTCATTGCTGGTGGATTGTCCTAATTCAAACAAACAAAATATGTACCTATCTTACTGTGCCCTTGGTATGGAATGTTCTTAGCATATATCATGTTTTTATCCTTACTTTGTGTTTGGGCCCAAATATAACCATGAAAAAAGCCTTTTCCTGAGCACTCTATTGGACATCATCATGCTATATGCATGTATAGAAATATCACACTGAATCTCACTGATATGTTCCCTCAATAGTTTTGATAATAAAATATTCTACATGAAATAGCCAGTTTTTACACTGTTTGTTTCTCCATTGTCATTATCACTTTTCAGAATACATACTACCATAGGGCATATATGTATTTTTTTAAATTTTGATTAATTGAACACAAATGGAGTACAACTATCATTACTCTGGTTGTACTTGAACTACAGTCACACCATTTGCGTATTCATACATTTATATAGGGGAATGTTTATCTCATTCTGTTATACTTCCTCCACGCTCCACCACCCCTCATTTCCATCTACAAAATCCATCCTTCTTCCATTCTTTCCTTGCTTCCACCCACCCCCATTATGTATCATCAACCACATATCACAGAAATCATTCAGTCTCTGGGTTTGGAGATTGGCATATGTCACGTAGCATGATATTCTCCAACATCATCCATTTACCTGCAAATGGGATGAATTTATTCTTCTTTATGGCTGAATAATATTCAACAGTGTATACATACCACAATTTCTTTATCCATTCACCTATTGAGGGCATCTAGGTTGGGTCCACAATCTAACTATTGTGAATTGACCTGCAATAAACATTGATGCAGCTGTGTCATTGTAGTATGCTGATTTTAAGTCCTTTGAGTATAGGCCAAGGAGAGGGATAACTGGGTAAAGTGATGGTTCCATTCCAAGTTTTCTGAAGAATCTCCACACCACTTTCCAGAGTGCATCTCCACCAGAAATACCCACATCCTCATCAATACCTATTGTTGCTTGAATTTTTGATAATAGAGATTCTAATTGGGATGAGATGTACCTTTTCACCCACATCCTCATCAATACCTATTGTTGCTTGAATTTTTGATAATAGAGATTCTAATTGGGATGAGATGAAATCTTAGGGTAGTTTTGATTTGCATTTCTCTTATTACTAGGGATGTTGAACATGTTTTCATATGTCTGTTGAATGCTTGTAGATCTTGTGTAAAGTGTCTGTTCATTTCCTTGGCCCATATATTGATTGGGTTATTTGTATTCTTGGTGTAAAGATATTTGAGTTCTTTATAAATTTCGGAGATTAGTGCTCTATGTGAAGTGTGTGTGGCAAAAATTTTCTCCCATTCTGTAGACTCTCTTTTCACATTGCTGATTGTTTCCTTTGCTGAGAAAAAGCTTTTTAGTTTGACTCTATTCCTATCATTGATTCCTGCTTTTAATTCTTGTGCTTTGGGAGTCATGTTAAGGACGTCTGGTTCTAGGCCAACATGATGAAGATTTGGATCTACTTTTTCATCTATTAGGGCAGGGTCTCTGATCTAATTCCTAGGTCCTTGATCCATTTTGAGTTGAGTTTTGTGTAGGGTGAGAGATAGGGGTGTAGTTTCATTTTGCTGTATATGGATTTCCAGTTTTCCCAGCACCATTTGTTGAAGAGGCTGTCTTTTCTCCATTGTATGTTTTTGCCTCCTTTGTCAAGTATGAGATACCTGTATTTATGTGGGTTTGTCTCTGTGTCCTCTATTCTGTACCATTGATCTACCTGTCTATTTTGGTACCAATACCATGCTGTTTTTGTTACTATTGCTCTGTAGTATAGTTGGAGGTCTGGTATTGTGATACCCCCTGCTTCGCTCTTCTTGCTAAGGATTGCTTTAGCAATTCTGGGTCTCTTATTCCTCCAAATGAATTTCATGATTGCTTGCTCTATTTCTATGAGGTCCGTCATTGGGATTTTAATTGGAATTGCATTGAATTTGTATAGTGCTTTTGGTAGTATGGCCATTTTGACAATATTAATTCTGAATGTTTTTTAGTTCACATTGTAGAGGTCTTTCACCTGTTTTGAAAAATTGATTCACAAATATTTTGTTTTTCTTTGAGGCTATTGTGAATGGAGTAGTTTGCCTAATTTCTGTTTCAGAGGATTCATTATTTATGGAAAAAATGCATTAGATTTATGAGTGATGATTTTATATCCTCCTATATTACTGAATTCATTTATGAATTCAAGACATTTTCTGGTGGAATTTTTCAGCTCCTCTAAACATAGAATCGTGTCATCAGCAAATAGTGATAGTTTGAGTTCTTTTTTTCCTATTTGTATCCCTTTAATTTCTTTGGTCTATCTAATTACTCTGGCTAGAATTTCAAGGTGGATGTTGAATAGAAGCAGTGAAAGAGGGCATCCCTGCCTTGTTCCAGGTCTCAGGGGGAATGCTTTCAGCTTTTCTCCATGTAGAATGATGTTAGCTGTGGGCTTAGCATAGATAGCCTTTGAAATGTTAAGGAATGTTTCCTCTATCCCTATTTTTTGAGTTGTTTGAGCATGAAGGGGTGCTGTACTTTATCAAATGCTTTTTCTGCATCTACTGAAATAACCATGTGGTTCTTAAATTTAAGTCTGTTGATGTGGTGAATTACATTTATTGAATTCTGGATGTTGAACCAAACTTGAATCTCTGGGATGAAACCCACTTGATCATGGTGCCCTATCTTTTTATATGTTTTTGCATGCAATTTGCTAAAATTTTGTTAAGAATCATTGCATCTAAGTTCATTAGGGGTATATGTCTAAAATTTTCTTTTCTTGATGTGTCCTTGTGTGATTTTCATATCAGGGTAATATTAGCTTCATAGATTGAGTTTGGAAGGGTTCCCTCCTCCTCTATTTCGTGAAATACTTTGAGGAGTATTGGAATGAGCTTTTCTTTGAAGGTCTTGTAGAACTCGGCTGTGAATCCATCTGGTCCTGGACTTTTCTTTGTTGGTAGGCTTTGATGGCTTCTTCTATTTCATTTCTTGAAATTGGTCTATTTAAATTGTGTATGTCCTCCAGATTCAGTTTGTGTTGCTCATATGTCTTTAGAAACCTGTTAATGTCTCCCAGGTTTTCTATTTTGTTTGACTATAGATTTTCAAAATAGCTTCTAATTATGTTTTGTATTTCAATAATGTCTGTTGTGATATTTCCTTTTTCATCACAAATTTTAGTAGTATGATTTTTCTCTCTCTTTCTGTAATAAAATTATACTGTACTGTTCAAACCTCATAGTCTTCAGTAGCCTGATGCCGAGAGTAACTTGATAATGTGCTGTCCCAAGAAGGGTGCTGCCTCACTAGGGATGGTGGCCTCCAGGTCAAGAATTATCAATCCACACTAGTGGCTAGAGGTGACCCCATGTGTTGATTGATGGTCAGCCACAGGGAGGGTGCTAGACCACGTCAGACATGGGTGCTAGACCCGGGGCTGGGGAGTAGCCTCTGCTTGGCACAGGAGATTGGGACACTTGGCCTGGTGACTGCTGTATTTTTTTAATCTTACGTATGTGTCCTCAAACATATGTGGTCCACAAGAGCTGAGACCTCATTTTCAGTGTTTTATCCCAAAGCAGAAAGCACTAGACATTCTACAAATCTTCTTGGGCTAACCTCATGTATTATTCAAGGTCTCATTAGTTAAAATGAAAGGATTTCCTCAATATTTCCAGATTGATTCCTGTAATCTTACAGAATAAGTTTTTATGTGACAGGAATAAAAATAAAAATAAGTGTAAATTAGACTATTTTGTATTTAGGGGTGGAGACAAATCATTCGTACACAGATTTTGTTGAAAAGGGAACCTTGAGCCCTCAATTATTGTTATAGAAATAAATGGTTTGATATATTTTTATTATTGCATTGTAATTTTACATAATAGTGGAGTTTATTTTGATATATTTGTACATGCATTGATTATAATTTGCTCCATTTAAATTCCCAGTACTTCCACTTTTCCTCCATTCCTCCTTCCACTCTACTGGTCTTCCTTCTTCAATTGGTGCTTTAAATATATACATAAAAGTGAAATTCACTGGGGTAAATTTATACAAGCACAGAGCCCAATTTTGGCATTGTGGATCTCCTCCTTTTCCCATCTCTCCTCCATCCCTGTCAGTGTCCTCCTTCTGTTCCACTGGTATTCTCTATGCCTTTGTGATATCTGATTCTGCTTCCTGTTGTTCTGTTATGGTTTGGATGGGATGTCCACCAAAATCTCACATGTGAAACAATGCAAAAAGGTTCAGACCTTCCCCGCAGGCTGGAGACCAGGCCTGCTCCTAGGGCAGGAAGATCCAGCCAGGAGGAACCCAGAGGACCAGTTGCTCCACCTTCCCTGCAGGCCCAAGCACCACATTATCAAGCACCTCTCAGGCAATAGACTACTGAAAACTAGGAGGTTTGAACAGTACAGTATAATTTTATTATGGAACTTTTTAAAAATAGTATTATGATGATTCCTATTATACCTACTATTTTCCCACTTTTTTCTTTTATTAATATTCTTATCACTCTATTGTCTTCTTATTTATCTGTTTCCTTGGAGACTCTCTCTTTTCTCATGCTGACAACCTATTTCATTTAATTCCGCTATGTCCTACAACATAGTACGTCTATAGACTCACTTCCTATCTCATTAAGGTCATATTCTACATACCTCCTCATCCTCTTTTTCCACCATTTGAAATTGTGTTCCATATTTCAAACCTATTGGTTTTGCTGTAGATAATAAGGTGAACCCATCTCTGTGTATTATGACAACAGTTAATATCCAAATAGGGTATATATGGATTAAGGATGCATATTGTTTATATGGTTGTTGTTCATATTAATCTCTTCAAGGTGAGGTATTGAAAATCTGCAGGGACACTATATGTCTGTAAAGGGAAACTGCAACACATCTGATTCGCATTGCTAGAGGGGAAGATACATGAGCAACATGAGAAAACAAGGGAAGAAAGTGTCCCAAGCAAACCTAGATCAATAGAACCCAATGACAACACAGAAGGACTGTCAGAAAGGGAGTTCAGAATGTACATAATTAAAATGATCCAAGAAGCAAACAATGTGACAAGAGAGCAAATGCAGTCTATGAATAATCAGCTAATAGAGCAATTGCAGGAAGCAAAAAATCATATCAATAAAGAGATAGAAATTCTGAAATAAAACTGAACAGAAATCCTTGAAATGAAGGAAACAATAAACGAAATTAAAAACTCAAGAGAAAGCATAAGTAGCAGGCTAGATCACTGGGAAGACAGAACCTCAGACAATGAAGACAAAATATTTAATCTTGAAAACAAAGTCAACCAAACAAAGAAGATGGTAAGGAATCATGAACAGAACCTCCAAGAAATATGGGACATCATGAAAAGACCAAACTTAAGAATTATTGGAATTGAGGAAGGCACAGAGATACACACCAAAAGAATGAGTAATCTATTCAATGAAATAGTATCAGAAAATTTCCCAAACCTGAAGAATGAAATGGAAAATAAAATACAAGAGGCTTACAGGACACCAAACACACAAAATTACAATAGATCCACACTGAGATGCATTATAATGAAAATACCTAACATACACAATGAACATAGAATTTTAAAGGCTGCGAGAGAAAAGCATCAGATTACATACAGGAGGAAACCAATACGGATATCAGCAGATTTCTCAGTCCAGACCCTAAAAGCAAGAGGGCCTGGAACAACATATTTCAAGCTCTGAAAGAAAATGGATGCCAACCAAGAATCTTATACCCAGCAAAACTTACCTTCAGATTTGATGATGAAATAAAATCCTTCCATGATAAACAAAAGCTAAAAGAATTCACAAATAGAAAGCTTGCACTAAGGAACATTCTCAGCAAAATATTTCAAGAGGCAGAAATGAAAAGCAACAATGTAACCCAGCAAAGGGAAGAATTACCCTAAAGGAGCAACCAATTAAAGGAGAAACCAAGTCACGTTAAAAGCCAAAAATAAGTCAAAATGACCAGGAATGCAAGTCATATCTTAATAATAACCCTGAATGTTAACAGCCTAAACTCAGCAATCAAAATACATAGACTGGCAGATTGGATTAAAAAGAAAGACCCAACAATATGCTGCCTTCAAGAGACTCATCTCATAGAAAAGGACACCCACAGACTTAAGGTGAAAAGATGGAAAAAACATACCACATACACAGACTAGTAAAAAACAGGGGTTTCCATTCTCATTTCTGATAAAGCAGACTTCAAGCCAAAGTTGGTCAGAAGGGATAAAGAAGGACATTTCATACTTCTTAAGGGAAGCATAAATCAGAAAGACATAAGAATCACAAATATTTGTGCACCAAACAATGGTGCATCCATGTACATCAATCAGATCCTTCTCAATTCCAGGAACCTAATAGACCACAACACAATAATACTGGGGGACTTTAACACTCCTCTCTCACCGTTGGACAGACCTTCCAAGCAAAAATTGAACAAAGAAACCATAGAAATCAATAACACAATCAATAATTTAGACTTGACAGACATATGTAGAATATTCCATCCAGCAACAAGTGAATACACTTTCTTCTCAGCAGCTCATGGATCCTTCTCTAAAATAGACCATATGTTATGCCACAAAGCTGCTCTTAGCAAATACAAAAAGATAGTGATAATACCTTGCATTTTTTCAGATCATAATGGAATGAAATTAGGAATCAATGATAATAATAAAACAGAGACTATTTCAACACCTGGAGATTAAATAATACACTATTGAATATTGGAGATTATTACAATCTGTATGGATAACAGAAGACATCAGGGAGTAAATAATAATAATCTGTATGGATAACAGAAGACATCAGGGAGTAAATAAAGAAATTCATGGAGGTAAACGAGAACAACAATACAACATAACAAAATCTCTGGAACACTATGAAAGCAGTGCTAAGAGGAAAATTCATTGCATGGAGCACATTCAACAAAAGAATGAAAAGTCAACAAATCAATGACCTCACATTACAGCTCAAAGCCCTAGAAAAAGAAGAACAGATTAGCACCAAAAGTAGCAGATAATGTTGAAATAACCTTGTATTCCTGCAATGAAATGCACTTGATCATTGTATACAAGGTTCTTAATGTGTTTTTGTATGTGGTTTTCTAATATTTTATTAAGAGTTTTTGTTTCTTTCTATAATATTTCTTTGATTTTGTAATGAGAGGGATACTGGCTCCATAAAATAAGTCTGGAAGTGTGGCCTCCATTTCTATTTCATTACATAATTTCAGGAAAAATGGCATTAGTTCTTTAAAGGTCTGATAGATCTTAGCTGAGAATCCTTCTGGTAATGAACTCTTCCAATATCAGAATACTTTTACATGTTGCTGCAATTGCATTGTTTAATGTGGATATGTTTAGGTTTTTTATATCTTCCTGGTTTAATTTATGGTAGGTCACATGCATCAAGAAAATTTTCAATATTTTCTATATTTTCCAGTTTTTTAAGTACCAATTTTCAAAATAGTTCCTAATGATCCTCTACTTTTCGGAATGCCAATGGTGTTATTTCTTATTTAATCTTTAATTTTGCTGATTTATTGTTCTCTTTCATTCTTTACTTTGGCTAAAGGATTAGTAATTTAACCTTTTAGAAGAAACAAAACTTTGTTCTATTAATGTTGTGTTTATTCTATATTTCATTAATTTCCTCTCTGATTTTAATTACTTATTCTATTGATTTTGGAATTAGTTTGTTCTTGCTTTTCTAGGGCCTTGTAGTATGACATTAAATTATATATTTGGGCACTTTTTTGTTTATTGTACCATGAGGTAACCCAAAAGTGCTTAACCAATGAGCAACATCCCCAGCCCTTTTTGAGACAAGCACTCACTAAGTTGCTTAGGGCCTTGCCAAGTTGCTATGGCTGGTTTTTAACTTCTGATCCTCTTGCCTCAGTCTCCCAAGATGCTGGGATTACAGGCATGTGCCATCACGCTCAGCTGTTTTTCTTTTTTAATGTAAGTATTCAATGCTGTAAGCTTTCCTCTTATACTTTCCTTCACAGTATCCCAGAAATTTTGATATTTTATTTCTCTTCTAATTTGATTCTAAGAAAATTTTTTTCTCTCTCCTGATTTCTATGACCCATTCAAAATACTAAGGTGTATTATACCATCTCCACATGACAAAATGCTTTTTTATTGTTATTTACTTTCTAATTTCATTCAATTGTAGTCTGTTATAATGCAAGGAATTATGTCTATTTTTTCTTACTTGCTAAGACTTGCTTGTGTCGGAAATTATGTTCCATTTTATTTCCATGGAATTAAATTTCCATGTGTTGCTGAGAAAAATATTGAATGTTGTTGATGGATGACAGGACGACATATTCAATAGATGTCTGTTAGGTCCATTTGATTTATAGTGTTTTTTAGTTTCTAAAGATTCTTTACTTATGTCTTGATGACCTATCTGTTGGTGAGGGAGGTGTTTTGAAACTACTCAGTGTTATTGTATCAGGATCTATTTGATTCTTTATATTGAGAAGGGTTTATGTATTTAAGTGCTTCAATATTTGTTGCATCAATGTTTACAATCATGTCTTGTCTGATGATTCCTTTAACCATATGAAGTGACCTTCTTTGTTTATTCTGATTAATTTTGTTTTGAAGCCGATTTTGTCAAATATCAGAGTATCTTCTTCTCCTTGCTTTCAGTCTCCATTTGCATGGTTTATCTTTTTCCATCCATCCCTTTTATTCTGTAGATGTCTCTGTAGGTCCTTGTAAAGAACACATAGTTGGGTTTTAATTTTTAATCCTATCTTCCAATCTATAGCTTTTAATTGAAGATTTTATACCATTTATATTTAGAGTTATCATCAAAAGATAACTTAGTTTTGGCCATGTTATTTTACTTCTACTGATTAATTCAGATTAGATTCTCCTTTAATTGACTTTTCCTGTATGATTAATTCCTATGATAGTTTTCCTTTTTCTTTTTAATTTCTCCTGCATAAAATATTTCATGAAGTATGTTTCATAGTGTTTATGGTTTCTTTTTATCAGTTTTTCTTGGAAATTTGTATTTCATCTTTAATTACAAAGAATAGTTTTGCTGGATGTAGTAATCTTTGAGGGCACCTGTTATCTTTCAGGGTATATAGTATTTTAAGTCCTCCTGGCTTTGAGAATCTGAGTTGAGGAATCAATAGAAAGTCTACATGGCTTACCTCTTAATGTGATCTGCTGTTTTTGTCTTGAAGCTTTTAAAGTTCTGGCTTTGTTTTTTATATTACATATTTTAATTAAATGTGTCTTTGGAACATTTTTGATCATGTCTGTTTGCATTTCTAATTGCCTCTTAAATTTTAATCTTCACCTCATCCATGAGGTTTGGAAAAATTGACATTATTTCATTGAAAAAATTGTGCATTCCTTTAGTTTTTAATTTCAGTGTCTTCTTCTACACCAGTGCTTCCTATATTTAGTTGTGGGTTACTGCCTATTTCCCCTTCACTATCTTAAGAAAAACCATATATTAAAATAAAACTTTTATAGGTATTTGATGCCCTAAGAGAAAATCATACTATCTGCGGTCCCTCCTAATAATCTCCTAATACCCTTTGAAAAACAAAAAGATTGACTAGTTTGCCTAGGAATAAATTTACATTTAAGAAAAAAGAAAACCATTTATTACTCCTAACTTTTTGAGGTACTGTACTACTTGAACTCTAATTTTTAAGATTCACTGGAAAGAAGAATTCAAAAACTTCTAAATTACACTTCACCATAAGATTTGAAGTCATCTAGGCTAATAACCAGAGCTCACACAAGATTAATGGTATAGCATGTGTCATAGGAAATATCCCCAGGACAACATTTCTATATATATATATATATATATTTTAAATTCATCTAGTATAAATTAAAATTCATTTAGATGAAATTAAAAAAAAAAACTAGGATTTTGAAAGTAAACATGTAGAAATCCATATCATGTAGCAAAAAGAAAGGCTAAACTCTTGGTAGATGTAAAATGATATTTCTCAGTTTTCCCTCTTTCTGATATTTGAAAGCAAAATTAATCTTTTTAGACTTAATAACTACTGATAGATTATTGGATATTAAAATTGGAGTATGGAAGATGAGATAAAAGGAGTTGTTATTGAATTTCTGGTACCATAGGAAAATAGATGCATAAAACAAAGGATTTGATTGATTTTATACTCAAAGATCATAGAAATAGGTGATATTGATTATGCACTATTTGTGTGAATTATAGGGCAATGATCTGCCTTCTCCACTAATTTATGAGTATTTTGAGAATTCTGGGTTTTATTCATATCTAAGCCAGTTCTTCAGTAATACCTGGCATATAATAACACAAAGTTTCCACGCAATATGTGTTTTGATCAATGAATAGGTTAAGTCAACAAAAAACTCAGAGGAAGAGGATGAATTTTAATGGTTTTCCCATGCCATTACATTTTTTTCTCATTAGGATGACCTTTGAATTTCAAAAGCAAGACAGAAAATTAACACAAAAAATGAAGAGTATTATTCTATTGAAAAAGAGCATACTGCCTTGCAAGCACAAGGCCCTGGGTTCAATCCCCAGCACTGCAAAATAATCATTTGAAGATAAAAGAAAGCATATTGTGTTGAACTATGCTAAGTAGTTTAGGAGATGCTAAAATAAGATTCCTGCTTCTAGTAATATGAGAAATCTTACTATAAAATATTATGTTTTTTTGTTAAAATCTATTTTAATTCAAATACCTTGGTCAAACAATGGCTTCTTTGGATTATGTATGTAGATTACTTTGTTTACATCATTTATAAGGCATACAGATTTGAAGCCAAGTGACAAATACATTTCTGTACTTCTATTTCTTTATACTAAATGTTCATTAGTAGGTAGAGTCCATTTTGGCAATTATATTTACCATTCCATATAAAATTACTAAGTCTTTAAAATAAATCCACATGGTGTGAAAATATACCTTAAGATAATCAGACTTTTCCCTCTATTTTTGTGAGTCATGCTTATTTTTTGAGCTAAAATATTCCTGGAATAATCTATTAGCAAATTTTCCCCAATTTAGTTTTTTATTCTGTCTAATTTCCTTCTCAATTTTAGGCTACATAAAATATTTTAAAAGTTGAAAGGCATGACATTTTCCAAAAGGAATAAAAATATGAATCATTCAAAGCATACATAGCATAGACAGGGTCAACTATAGTTTCCCAATAACAATGGCTTAAAAAAATCAACCTATCTATGTAATATTATCTTTAATTATGAGCAAACAGTGAGAGATACTATGAGAATGTCCAGGTAAGAGATATTATGCAAACAAAACTGAACATTTAAACAATGAAAGTTCAGGCAATTCATTTTTCATAAAACTTTGGTAAAGTTATCCAAAAGTGTCCAAAGTATGACAGAAGAGAAAAATGTGATGTTTCTTTTAGATTTCTCCAGAGCATGGCAGATTCCTACTGAAAACCTTCAGAAATGGAAAATAAAAAAATAGGATTTTGCTTTATTAAGGGTTTGACGAATTTAGAAACATTATTTAATAATTTTTTATAGTGCCCACTTGTCACCAGACAACAGAATTGATTGAACAGTTATTAATTTGTTAGATAAAGAAGAAATATCTCATAAAGAAGAAAAATGCATTTTTATTAGAAATAGAGTGTGATAAATCAGTTAAATAAGGGAAATATGCACAAGAAAGACAGGAAAAGGAAGAAGAAATGATAGAGTATATGCACTCTTACAACCAAAGGTGTGATACAAGTCAAGAACACAGGTGAGGTGAGTTTGACCATATTAAGCAGAAGTCATAACTTAGCCTAAACTTCACAGACCACACTCAGTTCCCCTGACTATATTCTGGCCAGCTTCACAGCTATAATGAAAAATTATACTAAAACAAAGTAAATAGTAATCAGTAAATATATTAATAATCAGAATAAAATATGGTCCATGTATGGTCCAGGCAGTCTATCTTCAGGGAATGACAGGAAGGATTTGTTAGAGGTCTTGTTCAATAATAAAGTATAAGATCATATAAAGACTGAAATTGTACTGAAGGTACATACAAGACCATATTTCTGATGTCATAAGTGTTATATCACTTAACTGGTTTTATCTTAGTCAATATCAAAACATTAAATATTTTATCCTTCCACCTTAGCCATTGATGCTTGAGAGGACATTCAAACACTCCAAAAAGATATAGCTCCTTGTCTTTGTTGTGGTCACTTTTGCAAATTAATTTGGGTTTCCGCAATGATAACTGATTGGTATTTTATTCTGTGGTGTTTGAGGCGACCAAGGAAAATTAATTCTACTCAAAGAGGTAGGAGATAGGGAGTTAGGGAACTCGCCAATATTTTCAAAATTCTTTGTGTCAAAGATTTGAACATGCATTTGGGTGATATTTGCTACTGAATTACAATAATATTGCTCATGGCACTTTTTACAGTTACTTTTAGTTTTTAAGAAACATACTGCTTGGAACAGCTCACTTGAGAAAGGCTTTCCTAGGTTTTATAGCAATACTGACAAGTACAAAATGTACATTAGTGACAAGATCAGACAGTGAGCCAGAGAGCAGCAAAGGTCCTGGGTACCATCAGCTCTTGTCAGTGTAACCACTTCCCTTGTAAATCAGATTGTTTTGCACTGGGAGGTACTTGGCAATATATGCTTAAGGATACATTTTGAAATTATATTTTTCTAGACAATGCATTCAAATGGATGTTTCTGTAATACCCTAAGAGTATCTTTCAACCCCTAAACAATATAAACACCAGATGTAACGTTTTCACAGAAAAGTCACTAATGGATTTTATTTGTATGAGAGCAAGGCTAGCTGACAGAAAATTAAGCTTGTACCACACAAATAGCTGCAAAGAATTCCTTATAGGTAATTTGAAATAGTCATCCAACATTGTTAAAAACAAGATTATGCTTCTTTAAGCAAAGCATCATTCAGATTGGATTAATCTTTACCTATTGAATTCCATTTCAGATAAGCTACGAAAGAATGAATTCAAAATAAAAAAGTACTTGATCATGGCCTCAGAGAGATTACAGTCTAGAAAAAAATGACACACAAAAAGAAGTACATGGAGTTAAATGTACTGTGAAATAAGGGTGATGTGAAGTCTGCATAGATTTTCACATTCTGATTCCAAGAAATTCAGGTTAATGTCCAGCAGGTATAATGGGATATTCAATGCAAATATGATAAAGAAAAAATATTATGTGTCAAGTGTTTATCAAATTCCTTCAATGTTCTACATTTTGAGTACATATATATTTATGAAAGACAATGGCTGAACATAATAATCTCTTATGTCTCCTTCAGTAGTGATATGCCAATCTATAGAGTTATAATGTGAGAATCTCTAGTGATTTTAAATACACAGATACTTGAACTTAGTAGGTGGTATTGGTGAATACCATATGGAAATGAAAGTGAAAAATAAATATTTATTGAAATGATTTGGATTTTGAAAGTTTACATTCTAATGAAATGCCAGTAAATTTTTTTTTCAGGATCAATCAGATTGTACTGACACCCAAACCAATCTTTGCAAATAAATTTAAGCAAATTTTAAATTGATTTTCCTCAAAATTTGAAGGAAATTCAAGTTCTGAAGTCTTTTCCTACAGGCACTTTTAATAGAAGAGTGAACTATGACTATTTGAATCCTCACTGATAAAATCATTGTGTTCTCTACTGACAGTATTGATTATTTTTTCAAGAAAGTCCTTGAGATTCTCATTGAAGTTCCTTTCAGGCCAGTGTCAACAGTGATGGGCCACAATGAGTTTCAATTTAATATATTCCTTTGCTTAATTCCCATGGTACTTTACACTTGAATAAAAATGACATATCTTCTGGCAATATTTATATGAATATAAGATATTAAATAATATGTAACATTTCAAACTTCTTTCACTGAACTGTTTCCATGGGAACCAAAGGCATGTACTGAAAATCAAAGTATTTTTTTCCTTGTTGGGTAGGCATGAGGCATCATCTTAAAGAGATTCTGCCATGCAAGAGTTAATATCACTAACTTCATTAATTATAGACATTAATTGCCTAACTGAATTTCTTAAAGGTCAAAGGAGGAAACATAAAATGTATTTTAGGCAATTTGACTTTAAACACATCACCTTTATAAAAGGCCAAATCAAAAATTCAAAATTACCATCAGTATGAAATGACTCCAGATGTTTTAATTTTAATTATTTCACAGAACAAAAACCAAGAAGACTCAATTTAACTACAGAGTTTTTAAGCGGAACTTTTGATTGTGTATAATTTTCCACAAAATAGGAATAAACCATACTAATAGATTATTTTATCAAGATATTATCTCAATGGCAGTCTGACTGTGGGAACAGATTTAGGCTGTCCCCAAAATGTTACTTTATTTTTTGTTTTCTTTTACTTCCTCTCTCCTTTTTCATGAAGATTTACTAAGTTTCCAAAGTCCTGTTAAGCATATTAGAGTAATATGAAATGCTCTGCCTTCAGGGAGCTGACAATTTAGTGACACAGACTCATAAGTTACATGAAATTAAAATAGTTGACATTATGTTTGCTTTATAGGACAAGAATTTCCTTTGGATTGATTTTTGAATTTTTTTCTCAACACTGAGCATAACGTCTGATATTAGGAGATATATATAAAATACATTTTAATTAATATGCATTAAGATATAATAAAATATACATTAATTTCAATATATTTAAAATATATTAATAACTGGTTGAGTAAATAACATATAATCTTTAGAGACTATGCTATTGCTATACGTGGTTAAGATAAAATTAAGTAGTAAAAAGTCAACATTATACAGATTGCAAAAGATAGCTATCAAGTGCCAGAGAATTTTAAAAGTAAAGTGTACCTATAAGCGTGAGGTACTAACTAGATTTTAAAGAACAGGGAGAGTTTTATAAAAGGGGAAATATTTTAAATACTTTTATAATAATAATACTATTCTAGTTAAAACATAAAAACCATTAAAGATATTAAAATCTCTATTATTTTCATGCTAGTAACAAATTACCAGAAACATAGTGACTTAATACAACACGTTTACCTTTTTAAAATTCAGCAGGTCAACATTCTAAATACAAGGTGTCAACAAGGCTTTATTACTTCTGGAGGTTTCAGGAAAGAAATATTTTTTGGACTTTTTCAGCTTCCAGAAATTGTCTGCTTGCCTTGACTCAGGACTTTTTCTTATATTACTTCAATATTTTCCTTCTGAATTCATATCTACTATTAATAAATTGGATTCTGCAGATTTCCTTTTGTAGGATCTTTGTGATTACATGAAATCCACCTGGATAATTTCCCATCTCAATATCCTTAACATAATCACATCGCAAAATCTGTTTTATCATGTATGGTCAATTTTCTCAGGTTCCATATATTGGGTATGGTTCTCTTAGGAGGATTATTATCCATCCTACCAGTCTTCCCTCAAGCTCCAAAGAGTCATATCCATTCCATGTGAAAACACATTTATCTTATATTAAGGTACCCAAAAGCCTCAACCAATTAAGGCACCAAGGATAAAAGTTCACCAAATATTCTCCATTATGTCAAACATCTTATATCTCATAATCTAAATCACCTAATTATATTATGGTATAAACAATACCAGGGAAAAATTCTTTTGTGTCTGTGAACCTTTGAAAATGAAGAAACAGGTCATCTGATCCCCAAATAACAATGCTGGGGAAGGCATAGGATAATATGTGCATGCATTCTCTCTCAAAATGGGAGGGAAAAAAAAGGGTGGAGGCTTTCAATCTTCAGAACTGCCATGGAATTTTTTTTTTTTTTTTTTTTTTTAGAGTAGCACGTGCTTTCAGCTAAACGATTTCATCAGCATGTTTCTTACCTACAGAATTTGGGAGCTGACCACCTTCTTTCATTTCATCTTCTCTGTCCCTTTTAGTACAAGATGGCAGTGTTTCTTCTGATATAACCTTCACAAAAATATCTTTAAGTCTCCCATGTATGTCGAGGAGACTCTCCATTAGATCTCCACAGGTCTTCCCTACATAATGTAATCTCTATTTTTGATTCCTGCTGAGATGTTTGAGGGGATCCACGAATTACTTGAGTAATCTCTTCAAAGAACCTTCTGAGTGACTGAATATTCTGTTCTTTTATTACTTTGGAGGTAATACATAAAGGTTTTACAGTCACACCTGTGGCTTACTCTCAAGAGTACAATTTCTGACAGCATATCTCCTAATATCAGCATCTTTTGCAATCTGGATAGGCTGAGAATTTCACAAACTTTCAATCCTTGGTTCTATCTTGCATAATAGTTCTTTTAACCTTTTTTCTCTCGTATTTTACTATAAGAAGCAAGAAGAAACCAGGGCATAACTTCAATAACTTCGGAAATATTTTTAGCTAAATAGTCAAGTTCATTGGTTAGAAATTCTCCTTTCATTTAATTGTAGGGCATATTTCAATAGTTTTCTGCAGTGACATAATGTGGACCCCCCTTTCACCTAGTGTTCAACAATATGTTCGCCATTTCCCTCTAAGACATTATCAACAGTGCCTTTAAAATCTGTATTTCTGCCAACAGTCTGCTTATTATACTTTAGGAGTTCTCTAGGGCAATACAGAGTTTCTCTTCCATGCTCCTCTCTTCCTTCTGAGCTCTCACCACCAGCACCTATATTTACAATGACAGTCTGTTCAAGGCAATCTACATTTTTTCCACCATTTTTCTCAAAAATTTTCTGGCCTGTGCCATTTAACCAGTTTCAAAGCCACTTTCCCACTTTCATATATCTGTTACTCAACATCAAATATTTGCTACAAAAATCTTCATTGTTTCCCATTTATATTGTAACAAATTACTACGACCTTAGTGGCTCAAAGAAACATATATTAAGTTTACATTTCTAGAGATCAGAAATCAAAACTCAAGTCATCATCAGTTCTGTGTTACCTCTATTGGTAGAAACCTTTCCTCATCTTTTTCAGCTTCTAGAAATGACCTGCATTGTTTTTCTCATGATCAACTTCCTTTAATCATCCCCAAGTCTTGGTTTAATCTTCTTATCTCCTACAATTAATTCTGATCTTCATTGTGACATTGTCTATCAGTAGTTTTTTGAGGAATACCTCATATCCAAATCATAACACCATGGATAACTGAAACTGCAGAAAGAAAAATCATAAAGGGGGTCTATTTCACCCTGTAAGTCTGTATCTCATGCAAGTGTTCTGTTTCACTTGGATTCCCCAAGAGGACAGATTCTCAGATTCAGATTTTCTCAGGAATTGGGGGTCATATGACAGAAAAATTAGTAGAGGAACCAATTTCTGTTATCTAAACAATATACTTCACTTTTTTATAGTCTGAAATTATTACATGAAAAATTCCAGAAATAGTTCATGAGTTTGAAATCACCATTCTAAATAGCATGATGAAGTCTTGTACCATACTGCTTCACCTTGCCCTGAACATAAACCATCTCTTTGTCGAGTGTATATATAGTGTATATACTACCCAACTACTAATCTCTTAGCAGATATTTTCGTTATCAGATCATCATTTGCAGTTTCATAGTGCCTATGCTCCACTAACATTTTTTTACTTAATAATGGCTTCAAAGCACTCAAGTAGTGACTGGCCATTTCATTACAGTGTATTATAATAATTGTTATATTGTTTTAATCATTGTTAATATCATACTGTGGCTAATTTACAAATTAATCTTTATTATAGGTATATATTTGTCAGAAAAAAACATAGCATATCTAGGGTGAAGTATTATTCACAGTTTCAGGCATCCACTGGTGGTCCTCACAATGATCACCCATAGGTAAGATGAGGGAGGTACTATAAAATTTAAATTATTAAACTATTGGCTTCTTCTTCCATCTAACTCCTAGAATATAAACAGAGATATAGACAGCTTCTATCAAGAAAATGAAGAATTCTATGGAGACAATGAACAGCCAGTAAGATTTCTAGATACTAAATGTATTTAAACTTGTATTCTATACCAACTCATTTATCAATAAGGTAAAAGGTACAATAAATGTTTTTTAAAAGGAAGGACATTTGGCTTTTATTTTTTTAAAGGTCCTAAAACATCAATGCTGTTGGAGGTCAACAAATATAAGTTGGTATCTCTGTACTTACCAGTCAGTACTTGGGCACCCATGCATGAATTTAATCCTCATTTTTCTAGAGTTTTTTTTTTAACCCCAGAACCTTCTCCTCTTTAACAGTTAAATGGATGTCACTATCTTTTTCATTTTTATTTTTTGAAGAATGCGGAGAAGAAGGTTTTAGGGACAGTAAAGGAAAATCTTCAATCAAGAGCAACTGTTTAATTGCTTTTGATTTGTTCATTTAATCAGCTATAAACACATTCTAAGTTTCATTGCTCATTACTGTATACATTGAATATACTATTGAATGCTGAAGATTTAGACAAATTTTAAAGTCAAATTGTCTTCTTTATTGTAGGAAAACCATATATTTTCTTGTTTATTCATGCAGTCAACAAACATTTATGAAAGGCTTACTCTGTGCTAAGCACTATGTTAGATGATAGGAATACAAAAATAAGAAAATTTCTTCCATCAGTGAGTTTAGAATCCAATAATAAACCCACTATCTACATGTGTGATATCATGAAGAGATAAACAGTGAAAATATGGAACCAAATTGGAACACATCTAGTTTTATTCAAATGGTGAGGAGGTAGGTTTATAGAAGGCTTATAGTGATAATATGACTAATATAATTATTGATAATTCTAACATTTCCAAGCTTGCTATTAGCAACTTTCATTAGTATTGTTCATTCATTAATGAACCAATGTTGATAGATTATTACTAACTAAAATTCAAACAATGAGATTAGGGTTTCAAAACATTAATTCTGTAGAAACATTATATTCAGATCTTAGCATTCCACCAAACTCTAGAAGATTTTAATTTTACCAATGTCTAATTTACCAACATTTTCTTTCATGGATTCTACTTTTGGGTTACATTTAAAAGCTGATCTCCATACACAAATTTACCTTAGTTTTGTCTTCCAAGAATTTTATGATTTCATATATTTCACATATGTGTATGATAGATTTTGAATTAATTCAGAAAAATGCATGTGTGTAGATTCAAATTTTTACATATGGATATTCTGTTGCTTTAGTAAAATTTGTTGAAAAGATTACCCTCTCTGCAGAAATGACTTTGCCCCCTCGTGAAAGATCAGTTGATTATCTTTGTGTGAGTCTAATTCTGGGCTCTTCATTATGTTTCATTGATCTGTTTGTCTATTATTTCACCAATAGCACACAGTCTTGATTACAGTAGCTTTAGAGTAAGCCATGAGGTTGGGTCATGGCAGCCTTCCAACTTTGTTTTGTCTCATTTACCATTGTGTTTGCTACTATGGGTCTTTTGTCTCTCTATATAAAAGTTAAAATCTATTTGCCAATGTACACAAAATACCTTGCTAGGATTTTGATTGGGATTGTATTGAATCTAGAAATAAAATTGGGAAGAAATAACATATTGAGTCTTCCTATCTGGGAACATGGAATATCTTCCTATTTATTTAGATGTATGCTGATTTCTTTTATAAGAGTTTTACAGTTTTCACCATGTGGATCAGAAATATATTTGGGTAGATTTCTACCTAGACATTCCATTTCTAATACTAATATATGGTATGATTTAAATTTAAAATTAAAATTTCTTCATTGCTGACATACATGAAGACAATTTAAATTTATATAATAACCTGGTATTTGAGAAATTTGCTATGAATGCTTATGAGTTCCAGAAACTTTTTTTCTTGTTAATTTTTGAAATTTTGAAAAGCTTCACAACCCCTGAACAATGTCAGTTTATTTTCTTCCTTCTGCATTTATAGAACTTTATTTCCTTTTTAAAATTTAGTTAGTTAAGACTTCCAGCATAATGTTGAATGAGAGTGAAGAGAGGAGACACTTGCCAAATTCCCAGTCTTAGGCGAAAGCATCTAGTTTGTCAACTTTTGTATGTTACTAGGTATAGGTATTTTTGTATTTGTTATCAAGTTGAGAAATTTCGCCTCTATCTCAAGTTTACTGAGTTTTTATCATTAATGGATATTGAGGTTTCTCAATTTCTTTTACTATACTTATTAATGTGATGACATAAATTTTCTTCTATTTAAATTTTATTTTTCATTAACATGATTTTATGTATCAGTGGTCTACAGCATGATATTTCAACACATGTATAGAGCACATGATGATCAAATTGGTGTAATTCCCATTTTACTTACCTTGTTACTTATTTTTGGATCCTTCAATCTATTCTACATTTTCATAAACTATATAGTGAATTTATTGTGAATTATAGTCACCCCACAATGCTGTGGAACACCAGAACTTATTCATTCCAACTCTATTTTAGTATCCTTTTTCCAACCTCTCTATCATTCTTGTCCCCTTTCCTAGTCTCTTGCAATACATTATTCTATTCCATGTATAAGAGAGAACATGTGGTATTTGCTGTTTTGTGTCTGGTTTATCTCACTTAACAAATGTCCTCCATTTCCATCCATCTTGTTGCAAATGACAATTCTTCATTGCTGAAAAATATTTCTGTGTGTGTGTGTGTGTGTGTGTAGAATCATGAGGATATAGAAGACATTTATCAGATTAATATCAAGCAATGAATTTCAACATTCCCAAAAAGAAAAGCTCAGGAATAGATAGCTTCTAAGTCAAGTTCTACCATAATTTTAAAGAAAAACTAATGTCAATTCTTCTCAAATTATTCCATAAAATAGAAAAGGAGGGAAAACTGCCAAATTAATTCTATGAATTCAGCATCACCCTGATACCAAAAGCAAATACACATCAAGGAAAGAAAACTTTAGAGCAATATCCTTGATAAACAAAGGTTCAAAACTCTTTAATAAAATTGGCAAACCATATTCCAAAGCACACTAAAAAGATAGCACATCATGACCAAATGGGAATCCCAGGGATGTAAGTTTAGTTCATCATATGCAAATCAAAAAATGTAATACACCACATAAATAGAGTGAAAGACAAGAATCACATGATTATCTGAAACGATAAAGAAAGAGTATTCAACAAAGCCCAACATGCATTCATGTTTAAAATACCAGGGAAACTAGGGATAGAAGGGACTTATATCAACATTGTAAAGGGTACATTTGATAAAAACCAAGGCCAACATCATATAATGAATGGGAAAAAAATCCTGAAAGTTCTTCACCTAAAATCAGGAACAAGGCAGGGATGCCCACACACCACTTCCTGTTCAACACAGACTTGGAAACTCTAACCAGAGTAATCAGGTAAGAGAAGAAAATTAAAAGTATAAAAATAGGCCAGGTATGGTGGCGCACACCTGTAATCCCAGTAACTCAGGAGACTGAGGCAGGAGGACTACAAGTTCAAAGCCAGCCTCAGCAACTCAGCAAAACTTAGAAAGACTCTGTCTCTAAATAAAATATAAAAAGGGCTGGGGATGTGGTTCAGTGGTTAGGCACCCCTGGGTTCAATTCCCAGCACCAAAATGAAAGTTTACAAATAGGAAAAAGAAAAGAAGTCAAATTATTTTTGTTTGTTCATGGCACAATCTTATATTTATAAGACCAAAAAAATTCCAACAGGAGACATCTAGAACTGATAAATAAATTCAACAAATTAGAACAATACAAGATCAACATACATAACTCAATCACTTCCCTGTACTCAAACAGTGGTTACGCTGAGAAAGAAATCAGGAAAACTATCCCATTTAGCACTAACTTCAAAAAAATAAAATACTTGGTAATAAATCTAAGGAGGTAAATGACCTCTGCAATGAAAACTACAGAATGATGAAGAAAGAAATTGACGAAGACCTTAGAAGATGGAAAGATTTTCCATGTTTTTGGAGAGGCAGAACTAACACATCAAAATGGCCATACTATCAAAAACATTTACAGATGCAATGAAATTCCCATAAAAATACCAATAACAATTTTCATATTAGAAAAAAAGCTTCAGCTCATTTAGAAGATTAAGCATTCCAGTATAACCAAAGCAGGCTTGTATAATTTTATCAAAATGGATTCTGTTGTCATGTATACCTAAGAAAAACTTAAAAATATGAAAACAAATTTAAAAAAAGAATAGAAATGCTGGAGACATTACAATACCAGTCCTCAAATTATGCTACAGAACTACAGTAATGAAAACAGCATGGTACTGGCAATAAAAACAGACATGAAGACCTATGGAATAGAATAGAAAACATGAAAACAAATCCATATGCATACATTCACCTGGAATACAAATGTACCAAAAACATATGTTGGAGAAAACATAGCCTTTTGAATAAATGGTGCTGGGAAAACTGGATAGTCATACATAGAAAAATGAAATTAGTTCCTGTCTGTCACACTGCACAAACGTCAACTCAAAGTGGATCAAAGACCTAGGAATTAGACCAGAAACTGGGCAACTCCTACAAGAAAATGTTCAATACTCCAACATATTGGAACAGGTACCAACTTCGTTAACATGACTCCTAAAGCACAAAAAATAAAACAAAGGATCAAGAAGTCAAATAGCATCAAATTGAAGGAAATAACTAAAGATATGAAGAGAGAACCTACAGGATGAAAGATCTTTGCCACCTGCTCTTCAGATAGGAGATTAACATCCAGAATATACGAAGCTCTCAGAAACTTAATACAAACAAAATCAAGAAACCCAATCAATAAATGGGCAAAAGAACTAAATATACACAACTCAAAATGAGAAATCCAAATGTCCAATGAATATATTAAAACATGTTCAAAATCTGTAGCAATCAGGAAATGCAAATAGAAAGTATATCAAAGTTTCATCTCACTTTAGTTAAAATGTCAGTTATGAAAAATACAAATAATAATTATTGCTGACAAGGATGTGAGTAGGAAGTTACCTTCATACAATGTAGGTGGAACTGCAAATTTTTACAAGCACTCTGAAAAGCAGTATAGATATTCCTCAGAACACTAAGAATAGAAACACTATAGACCCAGTCATTCCACTCCTCAGTATTTATACAAAAGAAATTAAATCAGCACACTATAATGATACATCCACATCAATATTACAGCACACAATTCACAACAGTCAAATTATGGAACCAGCCCAGATGTGGGTCAACAGATGAATGGATACTGAAAATGTTAATATATATATATGTGTATATATATATACACACAATGGATTTTTGCTCAATCATAACGAAGAATGAAATTATGACATTTTCCACTAAATGTATGAAACTGGAGAACATCATGCTAAGTTCAATAAAGCAGACTCAGAAAGTCAAGGGTAGAATATTTAATTTCATATGCACAAGCTACACCATAATAAGGAAAAATAAACACGGTGGCGGAAATCCCATGGAAAGAGAAGAGAGATTGGAGAAGGGTTACAAATAGGATGAATGGTAAAGTAAATAAATTGACCAAACTCTGCTATGTCCATACATGAATGTACCACAGTGAATTCCACCTTTAATCTATACAGCACTAATTTGGAAAAAAAACTATGAATAATAAAAGGAAGACAAATATAAGGAAATGGAACAGGGATTGGGAGCAAGGGAGGGAAAGTGGAAGTACTGAGGACTGAATTGAAACAAATTATGTTACATGTGTTATGGTTTGGATGTGAGGTGTACCCCAAAAGCCCATATGTGAGACAATGCAAGGTTTAGAGGTGGAAAGATTGGGTTGGAAGAGTCTTAACCCAATTAGTGCATTAATCCATAGGAATTAACTGGGTGATAAATGTAGGCAAGTAGGGTGAAGCTATAGGAGGTAGGTTGCTTTTGGCATGCCCTAGGTGTTTACATTTTGTCTCTGGAAAGGAGAGCTCCATCTGCTTCCTGATTGCCGTGTCTTAAATTGCTTTACTTTTTCACACCCTTCTTCCCTGGTGTTCTGCCTTACCTCAGGCAGAGACCAGTGGATTTGATAGCTATGGAATGAGATCTCTTAAACCATGAGCATCAAATAAACTTTTCCTTGTCTAAGACTGCTTTTTAAATTTATTTTTGATTCATTGTACACAAATGGGGTACAATTTTCATTTCTCCAGTGAAGTCACACCATTTATGTAATCATACATGTACAAAGGGTAATGAAGTTTGTCTCATTCCACCATTGTTCCTCCCCCCCACCCCATCTCCACACCTCATTTCCCTCTACACAACCCATCCTTCCTCCATTCTTCCCTTACCCACTCCCCCGACCTCATTATGTATCATCATCCACTTATCAGAGAAAATATTTGACCTTTGGTTTTTTGGGATTGGCTTATCTCACTAAGCATGATATTATCCAATTCCATCCATTTACCTGCAAATGCCATAATTTTATTCTTCTTTATGGCTGAATAATATTTCACTGTGTATATATACCAGAGTTTCTTTATCCATTCATCTATTGAAGGGCATCTAGGTTGATTCCACAATCTAGCTATTGTGAATTGAGCAGCTATAAACATTGATGTGGCTGCATCACTGTAGTATGCTAATTTTAAGTCCTTGGGTATAGACCAAGGAGTGGGATAGCTGGGTCAAATGGTGGGTACATTCCAAGTTATCTAAGGAATCTCCACACTGCTTTCCAGAGGGGCTGCACTAATTTGCAATCCCACCAGCAATGTATGAGTGTACCTTTTTCCCCACGTCCTTGCCAACATTAATTGTTGCTTGTGTTCTTGACAATAGCCATTCTAATTGAGGTGAGATGATATCTTATGGTAGTTTTGATTTGCATTTCTCTTATCACTAGGGATGTTGAACATTTTTTCATATATCTGTTGATTGCTTGTAGATTCTCTTCTGTGAAGTGTCTGCTCATTTCTTTAGCCCATTTATAGGTTGGATTATTTGTAAACTTAGTGTAAAGTGTTTTGAGTTCTTTAAAGATTCTGGAAATTAGTGCTCTATCTGAAGTGAGTGTAGCAAAGATTTTCTCCCACTCTGTAGGCTCTCTCTTCGCACTGTTGATTGTTTCCTTTGCTGAGGAAAAGCATTTTTGCTTGAATCAATCCCATTCATTGATTCTTGATTTTATTTCTTGTGCTTTGGGAGTCATGTTGAGGAAATCTGGTTCTAAGTTGACATGATGAAGATTTGGACCTACTTTTTCTTCTATTAGGTGCAGGGTCTCTGGTGTAATTCCTAGGTCCTTGATCCATTCTGAGTTGAGTTTTGTGCAGGGTGAGAGATAGGGGCTAAATTTGTTTCTTGTCCAGGGTTTTGGTTGCAGAAATTTAAAAAAATGAATAAAACACCATAATTTTAAGTTATGTCAAAATGAGCCCCCAATATTATTTATAACTGCAACACAGTAATAAAAAAGTATTTATCTTCTATTTGTGGATCATTTATATTTCTTCCTTTGAGAAATGTCTATTCAAATTATCTGCTCATTTTAAATCTGAATTGTTTTATTATTGTTGTGTTTTTCAAACTTCTTATACATTTTGGATACTAATTATTTGTTACATGAATTATTGACAACATTTTTCTCTCATTTTGAACATTAACTCTCCCCTCTAATGATAGTTTGCTTTACCGTGCAGAAGCTTTTTAGTTTGATGTAGTTCTATTTATCTATTGTTTTTATTGCCTGTGATTTTGGGGTCCTATTAAAAAATATTAATTGTTTATACCAATATCTTGCATTTTCTCTCCAACTTCCTTCTAGTAGTTTCATAGTTCAGATCTTACATTTAAATGTTCATCCATTTTGAGTGAATTTTTGGTCAAGGTAACAGGTAAGAGTCAAATTTCAATCTTCTCACATATATACTAACCCATGCTCAGTCTCCATCTTCATGATCTCATCTAAACTAATCATGTACCAAAGCCATCACCTTCAAATACCATCACATTAGGGATTAGGGCTTCAACAAATGAAATTCAGGGACCAGGGTTGACAAACACTCTATCTATAACACATGAATTTTTACAGTAAAAATATTTCAGTATTTTAAAAATTGATAAAAACATAACTGATATTATTATTTTCCCTTTAAATACTCTGTCAGAAATCAAATACTATACTTCATATATCTTGGATACCCTGATTTTCTTTTGGATAAGTACCCCTTTATCTTTTCAGAAAGTCTTGGTAGAACAATCAGTAAAGGTGGTGTGCTATGTCCCACACAAGAGAGAATATGTGATATATTGATCTGACTCTCATCTCCCACGAATTTAATTATGGAGTAGACACGGGTAAAAAATATTTGAACCCTAGTAGCTGCACCATGATGAGAGTGTCTACTAATCTTTGTACAATATCATGTGGTAAAATGCCATTTTTTTAAAATCACCAAATAATATTTACCTATATAAAAATGTAGTTATCTAGGTATAGATGTATGTAAATAGATGCTTAGGTAAAGTTCTGGAAAATCCAAACAAACATGTTTTCATTGGTTATCTATGGAGAGAATTTGGATATGGAATGAGGGGAAAAGGGATGTTTTAATTTACAAGCCTATACATTTCTGACTTGTTACACTTGAGGTAGTGTACATCAATTCATGTTACTTTTAAACTTTGTTTATTTTCTTTAAAGAATTTCACATTCAATTCTATATTCCTGTGGTTCCTCTGTCTATGAACAAGTACTTAAATTCTCCTGAAAGACCAAGAACCATAATGTTAAAATGATCCAAACATGAATTCTGTAAAACCCAGAAATAAATAAAGTGATAACCTGAGGAGATAATAGTAGGCAAGCCATTTGGAGAAGAAATTGTGCAGCATTCCACAAGTTTCTAAAGCTCGTTATTTCACCTAACCAGGTCTCTTGGGCATCGTCTATGTCATATATAGAGATCGACTTTATTTCTTTTTTAAGACATTGAATGTTATACAATATACATACAATAATATATTCAGCCATTCTGCTACCTAAGTATTCATGTTGTTTCTAGTATTTTTGCTC
This sequence comes from Glaucomys volans, assembly GCA_020662805.1. Classification (NCBI taxonomy): domain Eukaryota; kingdom Metazoa; phylum Chordata; class Mammalia; order Rodentia; family Sciuridae; genus Glaucomys; species Glaucomys volans. Next base: position 12,638 of record JAJEJO010046256.1, on the reverse strand, counting down.
TTATAAGTAATGCTTCAATACATATTTCTGTTCATATATTTTTTGAGCGTGCAAATGAGAATTTCTGTGGTAAAAATTTGAGACTTAAAGTGGCATATCAAAGAGTTTTATAATATGAATTATTGATATTATCAGTCTTCAAAAAGATTGAATCATCAATATTTATAGTAAGTGTGAGAGAACACTGATTTCTCATGCTTTCTTAAGATTGATTATTATTGTTTTAACTTTTGTGACCAGAAAGGTAAAAAATCAACAGTGGATTGATGTTGTATGCAAACTGCTTATTTAGCTAAGATTTTTACATTCATGGCTCTAGTTATCACTGATAAAAAGGAAACAACTTTAGATTCCATAGGTCCTGCATTTCTCATCTAGAAGCCATGTATGGACATACTCATATGCTAAATGAAAATCCTAAGTAATGTCTGAGTTAAGAATATTGTCTCCTAAATTGAAGTTCTTTGAAGACTGAGTAGCAGGTTTACGAAGCATTGTTCCACATTAAGAATGTAAACTAACATTGATATCTTAACATTAATAGAGTAGACTTGAATCTCCTGAAAAATGTTGTGTCTTTTTGTTGTTATTTTGTGTTTTGTTACACATATTGACCTCAGGGTTGCTTTACCACTGAGCTACATCCCAGCATCTTTTTTTTTTTTTACTTTTTGAGACAGGGTTTCACTAATTTGCTTAGAACCTTCCTGGTTAAGTTGCTGAGGTTGACCTCCTGTGATCCTCCTGCCTTAGTCTCCTGAGTCACTGGGATTACACACATGTGCAACCATGTATGACAACAAATTTTAAATTCTTAATGAAGCAAATTAGTTTGAATTAGAGCTACCTCTTTGCCCCTATTTCTTTGGTCAAGGAATTGATGAAGGACTTGCTTGCATTTAGGGGTAATATCTGATGTGCTTATATTGAAACTTCTGAATTATGTCCACCATGGTCAGGTAATCATATACTAAGAGGCATAAAGGGACTGAAAATGTCCTAATAACAGTGCAATGACATTTAATATGTCCTGCTAATTCAAGGGAACAAGCTCTTTCAAGCTGTAGTGGGCATTAAACTGTTACTTTGTCCTCTCAAATAATTTATATTAAGTGTTTCTAATTTTGTGGATCAGCAGTGATAATGAAAAAAATGCAAATGTGAATATTCCATCCCATTATTGTTTAGGAAATACCTCCCCAATGCATAGCATCATGTTAATTATTTAGTGCATTGCCAAATTTATTATAAAATGTCAATAACAAAATATTTTAATTTATTTTGGAAATTGCTGATTTTCTTTCCTACAGAGCACTGTTATATACCTGTCAATAAATAAAAATACGTTGTGATGCAAATAGAAAATACTTTATTCCTATCAGGAACCACTTGACAATTGTTGAAGATGGATTGAACTTTTATAGGATAAGAAAAAGAGACATACTCTCCTGTTTTAACTCAGGTAATAGTTGCCTTTTCTAATGGTTGGAAGATTTAGGATTTGAACATTTAGAAATAGATAGTTCCAGTACTCATGACTCTTATTCAAGATAATTTATTCCTGCTAAGTATCAAAACTTGTTTGTTGGAAGTCTTATATTTGTTCAACTAATCTATTTTAGAGGCCAAAAAGCTAGTAACAAAGGTGCGACAATACAGAAAGAAATATTGGAGTCAAACGATCTGAGTACCCCTCAATATTTCTGGTTTAAGGCTACAAGTATAATAGTGTGTGGTACCAAAGGAAATGATATGGGACTATGAAACAGGTACAAGAACATTAGCATGAGGGAAAAATTAATTATTACAACAAAAATTCAGCCAGGCACAGTGATGCTCACCTGTAATCCCAGCAGCTTTGGAGACTGAGGTGGGAAGATCACAGGTTCGAAGCCAGCCTCAGCAACATGGCAAGGTTGTAAGCAACCTAGTGCGATCCTGACTCTAAATAAAAAATAAAAAACACTGGGGATATGTCTCAGTGGTTAAGCAACTTGGGTTAAATCCCCACTACCAAAAAGAAAAAAAAAATCATTGACATAAGGAGCAATCATTGACAAATGCAAAACCACTTAAATATTTACCTCCATTCTTTCAATTGTAGTTGACTGGAGAACTCTGAAGTTAAAATAGTTATGGCTGAAGCTTTGAGAAAGGAACTGGTGGGAAGCAGATAGCAAAAGGGGAGGAGGATTCACAATAACAACTAAGTAAAATTATTGCCATCAAAGAATTTCCTATCCTCAGGGAAATATTTTTCCTCAGAGAGGCAGCATAATAATGGGGAATGAACAGTAGATTTGTGTCAAAAGTTTCCAGTATCAGTCTTGAATAAGTCACGTTCCTCAGGAAATTGTATAATATGAAATTATAAGGCATTTACGAAAAAGGTTAATCATATTAATCTTTAAATTGTCACACACCTAACCTAACATCAGTCTACAGGGCTATTGTTTGAAACAATGGCAGTGGTTTCCAAATTGAGGCTTCATCAGAATGACCTGGAGTTCCCCCAAGAAAACTAATGCTCCCATCCCAGAAATTGTATTTTGCGAACCACTGAATATTGTTTTAAATCAGGTTAAACAAACTACCACCAACTACCTAACTCAATCTCTGTCTACTTTTTTGTGTGTAGGGCGTCCTGGGGATTGAACTCAGGGTCACTCAGCCACTGAGCCACATCCCCAGCCCTATTTTGTATTTTATTTAGAGACAGGGTCTCACTGAGTTGCTTAGGGCCTCGTTAAGTTGCTGAGGCTGGCTTTGAATTCATAATCATCCTGCCTCAGCCTCCCAAGTGCTGGGATTACAGGCATGCTCAATGGGCCCAGCTTTTTCTGTCTGCTTTTATACAATCCATGATCTAAGGGTTTTTTTCTTTTTTTCCCATTTTAAAGGGTTAAGAGAGGTGTGCATGCACACACACACATGCACACAATATACAACAAAGACTATATCCCTCAAGTATATATTTAATATCTGAACCTTTATGGAAATATTTACCAACCACTGTTGTTTTTATTAATTTATTTAGTTGGTTATTTTGTACTGAGGTTTGAACCCAGGGTTTCTCTACCACCGAGCTATATCCCCAACCATTTTTATTTGATTGGTTGGTTGATTGATTGATTGAGATAGGGCTTGCTACATTGCTAAGACTGGCCTGGAATTTGCCATCCTCCTGCCTCAGCTTTCTGAGTCACTAGGATTACAGGGGGTTGCCACCGTGCCTCATTCTAACCACTACTTTAAATAGTATGATTATTGAAAACCACAAATGACATGTCCTGAAAGAAGTTAAAAAGCCTTTATAACTGAAGGAAAAGAACCATGTATTTATGTTCTGTGTTACCTAAATCACTACATTTCCACTATTTCATCTCTGCATAATTCTTATTCGGCTGTTTATATTCATTTTAGGAACTGCAGGAATTATTTCAATTATTATATAAAAGCATTTTACTGAACTGAAATGTGGATATTTTAAGAAGCATTATTTTGTAATGATTTGAAGGAAATAGAAATAATGTTACAGCTTTTAACATTGAAGCCTTTTTCTTTATTTTAACTAGAGCTTTTATCCTTTAGTTTTTGGCATGTTCTGCTAGTCCTTTTCCCAATGTCAAATTTCAATCTGGAAGAAGCAAGCTTTAAAATAACCTTACAGTTTATTGAAGATCATTATAAACTTTTTCATATTGTTGGGATTATATATTGATATGCCACAGTAAGATTTCTGTTCTTCCTCATCTAGTTTAGAAATCTACCCAGGATTAAGAAAGAATCAAAGAGAGAGACAACCTCTTTAACATATATAATGCAATCAAAGAATCCCACTTGCAGACATATGCTCTGGATTGATCTTAACCAACACTAATAACAAGTGTATGAGTTCAACCACACAAAAAAGAGTCATATGATTTATTAAGAAACAAAGTAAAATAACCTAGAGATGGTTGAAATTGAGAACTTAGAGTGAGGAAGTTATACTGGAAGAATAAAAATCTGGCATTGAGGGGTCAGAGTCTGAGTAATGCAAGGAAAGATTTTGTACAGTAGGTGGTCAATCCAATGTAGCTTATCAGAGTCAAGCAGGTAATGAGGTTATCCCCATGAAAATTTATCTCAGTGTGAGGTGTGGGAGACTGAGTATGGTGAGAAACATTTCAATACAAGGGATAGACATGAGCAGCAATCTACTTTGAAATGTTGGAGCCTAAATGAGGTAAAAAGAGCATTCATTCAAAAGAGTGGATAGGCACAGGGTTCTGGAGCCCTAAAGGGTAGGGAAGACATCTGCGCTGATATGGCATCAGAGGTGACAGCAATGGAAGATTGATTCCATATGAGGGTAATGATTATGTAAGTAAATATATTAAAGGCAATGAGGACCAGAAAAGGCTATGCACATATGGAAAAGGAAGAGGAAAAACTAAAATAAACTCTATAGTATTGGACTGAAATTTCAGATATTAATGGATGTTAACCTAGGGATCTGTAAATAACATAGAAAAGTGAGTGTGCAAGTGTGCATCCACTGTTCCTAAGATCAGTGGTCCCCTGATAGTTATGACACCTAATGTCCATACTACAGTTTCTAATACCATCTTCCTCCTAAAGAAACCAAGAATCCTCATAGAAATGGCTGATTCTGGAGCTGATGTAAGAAATGTCAAGATGAGCTAGGAACATCTTGTGCCTGAAAAAAATTGTAGAGGCATGCTAACAGGCACAGAAAACAGTTTGAAGGAATTTGAAAGTTATTGTATATGCCAAACCTTGGCTAATTCCAGTGTAAAAATAAATAATTATGGTTTTAATTTGTAATTCATTAGACAATATAGGAACCAACAATATCAAATATAAATAAACAGTGAAAGTGTAATAAAAAGCATTTTAACGTGGTTTCAAACTCCCTTTCCACAAAATACTTACTAGTTACAATAGAGAAAAGATTAACTTTATAGTGGGGGAATCTGCAAAACTTGACACCTAATTAAGTCATTAATGTTACCAGTAATGAATTAATCTGGAAATGTGTACTGCATGATAGGTTGCATTAAGATGAGTACAACGTTATTTTACTTATATGTCTATGAAGTGACTTAACCTGAATATAATCATGAGGAATAACTAGAAAACACAAATTCTTGGACTTCCTACACAATAACTGCTGTACAACATTGAGAAGCATCAAGTCATAAAAGTGAAGAGAAGCCAGGAGCAGTAGGGCATGCCTGTAATCCCAGCAACTCGGGAGGCAGAGGCAGGAGGATGGTGAGTTCAAAGTGAGCCTCAACAACTTAGTGAGGCCCTAAGCAACTCAGTGAGACCCTGTGTCTAAATAAAATATAAAATAGGACTGGGGATGTGGCTCAGTGGTTGAGTGCCCATGTGAGTGCCCTGGCACTCCCTCCTCCAAAAAAAAAAAATTGAAGCAAGTTTCTTGTTGAAGGAACTCCCCCTAAGCTGAAGGACACTGATGAAATTTATCATTCAATGCAACAGCATCTTGTACTGGATTACTTTAAGTATAAATGGCAATCAGTACTTGGATATTTGGCAAAATCTGAAGTAGAGTTCAAAATCTGAAGTAAAGAACAAGGATTATATGGTCATAATATATTAAAGTTATTTCATAATTTTCTGGTTGCCTTGTGATTACATAGAATATCATTTCTTACAGTGTATATGCACCAAACTATTTAGGAGTGAAAAGAAATTTTGTCAGCAATTTACCTTGAAATGCTTCAGGTAAAAAAAAAAATGTTCTCTGTACTATATTTGCAACTCTTCTGTTACTTTTAAGACCATGTAAAAATTTATGCACACACACTTAAGCACATACCAACAACTCTGGGATGTTCATAGTTATTTATCTAATTTACTCTGAGCCAAAGAAGTATTTTCAAGTATTTCAGAGAATAAGGTAGAAGTAAAATAAAAGACTGACTGACTTCACAAAAATATTAAAAGGGATTTGTGAGATCCCTTCTTGAAAAAAACTCTGAAAAACATAAAAATGTCCATGACCAGCAAACTCTGATTCTAAGATTACTTTCGCTGATAATTAATGAAGGAGTGAAATTAGATTTTACAATCAGAACAAGAGCAATAAAAATAAAGAGAAGCGGATCATGCTGAGTGAGCTGGAGAAAGAGAGATTGCCTTAATGTGGAGATTTAGTGGCAAAATTAGATGAAAACTAAAGGGAAAAAGAGATTTATCCAAACCTTAGTACTGTTAAAGTTAACGCTAAGAAAGAGGGGAGATACATTGGCTGTTGTTAGACTAGGAAGTACGATTGAGATGAAGAAATTCCATATAATGCTAGAGGAACCATCTCAGAAGGCAAATTGGAGTGACTCCTAGTGGCAGTCCAGATCAGGAAACTATGCTCAAGTGCTCTAACAAAGCAGCAAATAAGTCAGAGATGAGCACTTAGGAGTAACTCCCTTGGTGATCAGGTAAACTGCAATGAGTGATTGCATAAAACCTGAACAGATATAATTATGTAAGTTTACTTAAGATTCGGACAGATTCAACATAGAATGTTTCGGTTTTTGTAAGACAGATCTCAAAAGTGACACCATTTTTCAAGTGGGAAAGCAGACACACCCTGTATCATAAACAAACATGCATATAATATATAAATATATTTCCATCATCATTATCCTAAATCTCATTTTTCAACTAGTTTTTTGGTGGACAAGCTATGTTTCTGTTTCCTTGTATAAAACTGAATTTCTTTTATGTCAAAGCTACTAATACTATAGGAATATCAAAGATCTATAACTGTAGTAATTATTAAAATTTCAAACTTCAGGCAAAAAAATTAGAAAGATGCCTGGAAATTTTACATATTTATGAATGTGCAGGGAGGTAAAAGGAGCATAACACACATATCCACAACAACAACAAAATAAAAATAATTATGTAAGGCCCTTTTTGATCCAGTCCAGCTTTACTCAGATGTCAGCTGGATGTAAAATCGCTTCCAGGATAGAAATGCTAATAGCAACGAATACCGTCCCAGGCAGGTGGATATTAAGTCATGGAAAAGTGACTGGGAAAGCAAGGAAAACTCAACACTATGGTATTTATAGGTGCTTTCAAAAACCCAGTTGGGCCACACATGGCCATCCCTAAGCAAATCACCTCAGCAGATTTGATGCTCTATTTTTTATAGAGTTACATGCCCTACAATGGAATCTTTGTCTATACAGTAATAGTTACAGAGGAGTTGGCCAAAAAGAAGAGCATGATTACTTTAAGAAGGACAAATTACATAATAAAAGCAACAAAAAGGAAATAAATGAGTGGATTTAGAGACACCCACACAATCTCTGACAGAATTTCTAACAAAGCCGAGTTTATCCTTCTCCACTGTAGGTTCAAGTGTTGGGAAAATATAGTTTCAAAAAAATCTCCCAGTCCAGAAAACTATTTTATAAGTGTAGGAGAGAAGGAAAGCTATTTTATTATTGGATATGCATAAAACTAGAATATGGTGGGAATTAGAAGTAGTTCACTAAAGATTGCCAAAGCAGTGTCTCACTCCCTTATTTAGTTGAGCAGTTACAACCCACTATATATAAATCAAGTTAAACAATGACTAGTCCTCAATTAAAATGACTGAACATCATCCAATATCACACAAAATTTACCATGAATTTACTTAATTGGAGGATTGTCTGTGTTAGCTACTTTGCTTTATCCATGGGTAAAATATAGTTTTCATGTGTTTATACCAAAGAAGCAGTTTTGCAAGTTAGAACAAAGCGCCCTCAAGTTTACTCCTCAACACTCCTTCCCTCTGAGGCTAACTGGGAAACATGGGTGGTATCTTCTTTGATGTTTACATTTTAAAGAGATGGTTTCCAGGTTTTACAGAGACATTTGTGTGCACCAAAACTGGCAAGAAGTATCTTACTGTTTTGGTTTTGATTTTATTTTTCAGTTTTTAAAAATATTCACATACATTTCCAAGAGACAAAGAACTCATACACAAGCAAATAGAGAAATATCAATATTCAGGTGAAAAGTAACACCAGGGGTGACTGAATATAAATTAAAAATCAGAGGCTTAATTCTCATTTTTAGAAGTAAGGAAAGAGATTCATCCACCATCTTTGGTAAGAGCATTTTCTTTAGAGAATTTGTAGAAAAGATACTTGTAAAACTTGAGCTACTGTATGGATTGCACCCTTCCTTATATCCATCCAAAGTTGTAAGAGTAACAATACTAACACATATTTAGAATGTTGCAATAACTGTTCCAACTGCTTTATATTGATACATTTAATCCTCTCAGTCATGTCATGATGTAGGTGCTATTATTATTGTCATAGTTCAGTAGTTAAAAACATTGACTGTGGAGTCAAACTGCCTGAATTGAATGTCCCCAGATCCACTACTTGCTAACCCTCTGAGTGTGAGCAGGTTCTTTATCCCATTAATGCACTTGGTTTATTGTTTTATAACATGAGGTTCTATCCCATTGGTGGTTAGAGAAAAATTCTTAACACATTAATCAAATTATACTAAATATCTAAAACAATACCTGATATATCGGTGTGTTATAGACATGATACAGCTATCATAGGGGAATAAAGAAGAAAAGGTCAGGTCTCTGTACCTTTCCTTTGTGGAAGTTTGTCAAGGTTGGGGAGTGAGCTAGAAAATGAAACATAGTCAGAAACGTCGTTTCAAAAAGAATTACTTTCCTGGATTTTGTTTCCACAAATCTACATTCAAGAAACTTTCACTAAATAGTCTAATAGGAGAGGAGCTTACATTTGGGGAATGGAATTGAACAGGGGATATGAAGAGGCAGTCCCTATAATCTGGGATTGAGAGATTGACAAAATTCTAGTTGTTAAAGAAAAGTGAGGACTTACAAACATGATGTGAAAGTTCTCAAGAAGAATACCTACTACTGCTCAAATGTGGGTGTCTCAGCGTAGATGAGAGAGGGATCTTCCATGTACCTAGATATACAATGCAAGGATTTCTGAACTACCTGATTGGTCTAGGTCTCAAGAATGGATAAAATGAATTTCTCCTTCTGGATGGCATGATGTAAGCTCTAAATCTATATTAACTTAAGTAAAGAAAGAATATGGTATTTTTTTCCACTTGAGCTTTTGCACTGAGTTTTAAACTTGTCTCATGGAAAGAACATTTTCTTATAGTTTAAAGAATGTATGTCAATCATCACAGCCTACCTCATTAAGGCTACTAAAATTGAAGAATTCTCATTATGAGATGAAGGTTTTGACTGTAAATGAGCTGGTACACAGAGAAGAACTTGGCCTCTCAGAAGTCTCTGCTACTTTTATATATCAGAGTGGGCTATGATAGTCCCCTGTTTCACAGAGTGCTTTGGATCAGTTTCACCTCTTTGGCATGATGTTCCTGAGGAGGAAGAGGAAAGGATGAATGTACTTATACTAGATTTTGCTGATGGAATTAACATCTTTGATTCTCCAGAGAAAATACAGAAATACCTTAAACATAAAATAATTTTATGTTTAAGGCCCCATTATTTGATTTTTAACTTTTATAAAATAAAACCATATAAAAAGTGGAACTTTTCTCTAGAGAGGGTTGCATATAGCAACAAATGTTGGCAGATTTGGGGGTATTAAAGACTTCTAACTGTCCCTTGCTCAGGTATACTACTTGACATAGACTATGTTATTTGGAAAGAATATTTTGCTTACTATGAAAGTGGTAACTTATCCAAACTCAGGGAGATTTGTAGCAATGGAAATTCTATTAGGAGAAAAGACTTTTGAATCCTGTTCAGGGTTGATGTGAAAAATGCTAAAGCAATGATAGTCATCTGAGGCCAAGAAACTGCAGATTCTGATGGAAAGCCTAAAGGCACTTGGACTCTGAAAGCATACAAGTGGCTTTGGCTGCATCTTTGTGAGTTTCAGAAGAGGCTTTCCTTCTTGCTGAAAACCACAATGCATACCAGATAAGCCTCTTAAATACACATGAGAGAGCCAGAGAAAAAGTCATCTAGACATTTACGCAGATGCTAGAAATTCTGTAACAGAAGAGACTGGCCCTGGAAATTTAGATTCAGACACCATTTAGCATAGGTTTTGGCAGGATAAGGGGTCGTTTGCACACTTTTTAGAATCCAGGTGGTAGCATACTTATGTACTCTTTCTAAGCACAAGCTGTCAAGTGAAAGGGAACTTGATTCTTTACCAAATGGACACACCCCTGAATCTGCAATCCAAATGATAGCCTAGGGTACTGGCAGAGAAAATGTGATTAATGGCACTACTCATTCATTAAAAATTTAGAAAAATAAAAAAAAACACCCCTCTTTTTCTCTTGCTTGTAGAAAACCACAAACATTTCATGGCAAGGTTGAGGTTCAACACATCTAGAAGAAACAGACTGATTCCATAGCAGTATAGCTCCAGCCAGTTCCTACATCCTCCCTTGGGTAGACAACTGAGACTAAGCAGTGAGGAGAAATAGGCATGAACAGTAACCAGGTGAAGGGTGGAGGAAGAAAAGATTAATGATTACTCCAAACATAGCTCCCCCCCTGGTCTGTAACCTAATGCGAGACTAAGGCATGCAGGAGATGGTATTCAACAATGTTGTGCCAAGAATCTAGGGCAGAAAGTGGGAGAAGAATGACTTTAAGTATAAGGAAATTTTAGTAGATCAGGAGTTAAATACAGCATTCACATAATTGTCTTGAAGTGAAAAGTGCTTGTTCATCTCTAAGTTATCTGAACCCAGTAAAACAAGTTTCAAAAACAAAGGGCTAGGGATATAGCTCAGTAAGTAGAGGACTTGCTCATCACATGCATCTACATACATCAAACAAATAGACCAAAACACAATAATAGTGGGTGACTTTAACATAACACTCTCACCACTGGATTCATCCTCCAAACAAAGACTGAACAAAGAAACTATTGAACTAAATAATACAATCAATGATACGGGCTTAACAGACATGTATAGACTATTTCATTCATCATCAAGTGAATACAATTTATTCTCAGCAGTTCATGGATCCTTCTCCAAAATAGACCATATACTAGGCCACAAAGAAGCTATTAATAAATAAAAAATAGAGATACTGCCTTGTATTCTATCAGACCACAATGGAATGCAATTATAAATCAATGATAAAATAAAAAACAAAAACTACTCCTATACCTGGAGACTAAGTAATATGCTATGGAATGATGCAATGATAACAGAAGATATCAGGGAGGAAATAAAAAAAAATTCTTAGAAGTAAATGAGAACAATGATACAACATATCAAAATCTCTGGGACACTCTGAAAGCAGCACTAAGAGGAAAGTTCATTGCACTGAGCTCATACATTAAAAAAATAAAAAGTCAACAACTAAATGACCTCACATTACATCTCAAAGCCTTAGAAAAGAAAGAACAGATCAACACCCAAAGTAATAGAAGATAGGAAATAATTAAAATCAGAGCTGAAATCAATGAAATTGAAACAATAGAAACAATTCAAAAAATTGACAAAACAAAAAGTTGGTTCTTTGAAAAAGTAAACAAAATTAGTAAACCCTTAGCCACACTAACAAAGAGAAGGAGAGAGAAAACTCAAATTACTAGAATTCATGATGAAAAAAGAAAAATCATGACAGACACCATTGAAATACAAAACATAATTAGAAGCTACTTTGGAAATCTATACTCCAACAAAATAGAAAATCTCAAAGATATTGATAAATTTTTAGAGACATATGATCCTCAAAAACTGAATCAGGAAGATATATACAACTTAAACAGATCAATTTCAAGTACCAAAACAGAAGAAGCCATCAAAAGCCTACCAACCAAGAAAAGCCCAGGACCAGATGGATTCACAGCCAAGTTCTACAAGACCTTTAAAGAACTAATATCAACTTCCACAAAGTATTCCATGAAATAGAGAGGTAGGGAACCCTTCAAAACTCATCCTATGAAGATAATATCACCCTGATACCAAAACCAGACAAACACCCATCAAAGAAAGAAAACATTAGACCAATAACACTGATGAACATAGATGCAAAAATCCTTAACAAAATTCTGGCAAATGGCATACAAAAGCATATTAAAAAGATAGTGCACCATGATGAAGTGGGGTTTATCCCAGGGATGCAAGGTTGGTTCAATATCCACAAATCAATAAACATAATACATCACATCAACAAAATTAAAGTAAAGAATCATATGATTGTCTCAGTAGATGCAGAAAAAGCATTTGATAAAATAGAGCACCCCTTCATGCTTAAAACACTGGAAAAAATAGGAATAACTGGAACATACCTCAATATTGTAAAGGCTATACATGCTAAGCTCACGGCCAACACTATGCTACATGGAGAAAAACTGAAAGAATTCCCCCCCCCCCAAAACTGGAACAAGACAGGGATACCCTCTTTCACCACTTCTATTCAACATCATCCTTGAAAAACTAGCCAGAGCAATTAGACCAAAGAAATTAAAGGGATACGAATAGGAAAAGAAGAGCTCAAGCTGTCACTACTTGCTGATGACATGATTCTATATTTAGAGGAGCCAAAAAACTCTACTAGAAAACTTCTAGAACTAATAAATGAATTCAGCAAAGTA
>JAJEJO010046253.1:0-18640 GCA_020662805.1 Glaucomys volans | reverse complement strand
GTGGGGCAGGGTAGGGGAGAGAGTGGGATTGGGAGAGAATCAACTGGATGGTGTGATGCCAGTCTGATAATTCAGGGAGGGTCCTTCAGTGATGGAACAAACTCCCAGCATCAGACCCAAGAGCTGGGAGTACAGGCACCTTTCCCCAACTTTGTCCAGATTCAGTAGCACAACAAGAAGGTCCTTTGCCTCTGATGTTTGCATTCTCCTTCCTGAGCACTCTGGCATTCTCCACTCACCATGTGTATCCCTCAGGGCTTTGATGAGGAAGGCTGCCTCCTCCTGAATGCACTCCTCAATTCTCTGCCTGCTCACTCCAAAATCCCGCAACATGGCAATGCTGAAGTGCCTGAGTGGCTTGGCACGCTCCCAGGTGCTGAATGCCACACCTGGGGAGGTGAGTACAGGAGAGCACAAGGGTCAGAGATAAGTTGGGGCAGGCTACAGCCCACTCCTGTGGGGGCTCCTGAGAGGCAGGCAGTGGGGCAAAGATGAATACAGAGTGAGAGTGAGAGAACTGGGAAACCCAGAATCTGTGTTAGACATATCCAGCGAAGGAGAACAAATTGAAAGAAGATCAGACAAAGGACTCCCATAGCCTTAAGTGACAAGTGAGGCATAGGAAGGCAGGGACTTCTCAGGCCACCATGTTTACTTCACCAGCTTCCCACAAGTGCTGTTCCCCTTACCATAGCCTTTGAAGAGGCGGTCAAAAGTGGCCTGCTGGCCTCTCCCACTGAACTCCTCAGCCTGATCCAGCAGCGCCTCCTTTACTGCATCATATCCACACAACACCACAACCCGGCGAGTGCCCAAGTGGATGGTGAACACAGGGCCATAGTGCTTGCTCATCTGATGGAGGTGGGTGGGAGTTGTTAGAGAGCTCATTTCCTGAATGAGTCCAGTTCCCTCATGTCAGGGATTGGGATGCATTCTCCCAAGCTCTGACAGTCAAATGGCTGAAATCCCAAGGTCTGGCCTTTCCTGACTAGAACTGGCTGCTGTACCTTACATTTCCCTGATCTAAGATTCTGACTCATCATGGTCAATCCAATGCCACAGAGCCCAAGTGACAGTGGGAAGCCCCTGTGTCCACCCAATTCCACCCATCTCCTTGGCTGGTGGCACCTTCATGAGGCAGTCATACATCTGGTTCGTGTCCAACTGCAGGTAATTCCCGATGAAGGGCAGTGGGGTGGGTCCTGGAGGCATCTTTCTCCAGAGACTCCTCTGCTGCCAGACAGACTTCAACACCATTGTACTCAGGAAGGCCAGGAGAGCCACCAGAAGAAACTCTGATTCCAGCATGGCAGCAGTTGGAGTCACCAGGAGGTGCTGATGGCTGGGGACTTTATATTCCCGGGGATGGAAGGATGACCTTTGCTCTTGTTTACATAATTGTTCACCTCACCTCACCTCCCAACCACATCCACCAACACGTAGCATGCCAAGATATCAACACCCTTTAACAGGGACGAGGAGGAGAACGATTTCTGGATAGAGTCATAGGTAGCAGGGTTCCAGGGTGAATTCATAGCACTTGAAGTGGAGGTACCTGAGGAGTGTGGATATTTGAGGCAAGAACTTAACTCCAGAACTCAAGACAATTGAATAGCTACATGCCCAAGCACCTGATGTTTTATGGAATCCCAGAGAGAATAGTGGCCTCACCAATGGGGATACGATATCTATGGTGGAGACAGGTTGTGTGGCTGTGGATTAGGGGGTCTCTTGTCATGGCGGAACTTAGATTTAAATGACTCAGGAACAGGGACTTCAAGGTTATATATTTGAGGATCTTGGTGTGAGAAGGACCCAGACCGAGCATTGGATGTGAAGTTCATGGGAGGATAAAGACTGGGCAGGATCCTGGAGCCCAGGGACTTCATGATTACTTCAAAGTAATGCCAGGATGGGTGCCATGAAATATAGACCATCCACTGCTTATGTGGCCAAGAAATTGTTAAAAATGAGTCACATTTTAGAGGATTGTTCTGGGTTAGATGAAAAGAATAATACAGGATTACAGTCGGCAGAGGGACTGGACAGGTTTTGGGAAAAAGTAATAACCACCACAGAATATTTTGGCTAATTCCAACTGCCTTGAGGGTTCGACATAGGGGCCCCACTGTCTTCCTACCCAGTTCCTTAGGGAAGCTCAGTAGGTTCATTGGATCAATACTCTTGTTTGTGTTAGTACTCAAGTATCTATTGACAAGTGGGTGTACTGAGGACTGAACACAGAGTGGGCAGGCGGCACAAGCATGAGAAGCCCTTAGACCAAAGGTTGTGAACTCGCCTCCGTCTTCCTGTGCATTCTAAATTTCCCCTTTCTGGGCTTTGATTTCTTCATCAGGGTACAGGGAATTTGGGGAGGTGTAAGAGCTTGAGGGAGGATTCGGGTTTGTCAGGGGCTATATGAGGAGGCAGAGTGGACAATAGTCAGATTGGGTGAAGTTCAGAGGTTGAACCTGGGGTATCACAGGTGGCAGCAGAGAAGGGATGAGTGGCACTACTGTCATTCACTCATTACATTATTCTTGAATAATAGAAGAGTTCCTGTTTGTTGAGCTTGTCCTCCAGGAAGATGGAGTCTGTGTGCATGATCATTTAAATCTTAGTTACATTGGGACTGGTTTGTCATCAACCGCACTGATGTCATAATGTTTTAAGGGAGGGAGTTGGGATTTGAACTCTCTCTCCTTCTCCATTCATTGTCTGCCACTGCCCATTCTGGGGGCCATGTGAGGACCAAGTGCAGCATCACTGTATGTACCAGAAGCCTATGTGAACAGCTGGTAGCTGTCCTATTGCCCATTTCATTGAGAACGAAATGCTCCAAATTTCTCCCTCCTTCCAATTATAATAGGAGAGGTATGCAGTATGATGGGGATAAAGTTGGCAGTGAATTTGTACCCAAAATATTGTTAGCTCCATCTCTGGTGGCAAGAAGGATCTGAAAGTGGGCCTAAGTAGTCAACGGTGCTGCCTTCCCACAAATGTAACGATGGTCCCATGTGGTCTCTGAAGTTGGAAGTTGTTCCCAGAAGGTTCTGACATGAGTATTATTTAGGTGCTGAGATTGGAAGTGTCCCACATGGACGTTGGGCAGGCTCTGATGGTTGGACCATCCAGGGTTGTACTTAACCTCAGGGTCCCTCACCTTTGAGAGGTGTCACAGGTGATCTTGGAACTCAAAATTGGAATCTTGCTCAACCTATTCTGCTCTATTGGATTCTAAGTCATGTGGTGACAGAGCAAAGTGCACAGAAGGAAGCATGTAGAGGAAAGTTGTGGGTATTAGAGAGGGAAGAGGTGGGGAGGAGGATTAGCCCAAGGTTGGCAGTTATCAGTGACTCTTGTGCCAGTCAACATCCTGTGTCTAGGCTTGTCTCAGCTCTGGGCCCCTTTTCTTCCTAGTTCCTTTTTGAAATGGAATGGGGGAAATTTGGAGCATTCCTTTTTCAGTAAAAGTGCCATAGGAAGAGTACTGATTGTTCACGCATTCTCCCAGGAGCCATCCGGGGAGAGGGTGGCAGGTGATGGAATGGGAGAAGTAGCTGGGGAGAGAAGTCAGGTGTGTTTGACCCTCCTGACTCTGTGGGACACTGTGTGAAGGATCAGTGCCTAAAGTAGCACAGAGGGACTCATACCAATCAGCAGTGGCTTGGGGACAGATTTCTAAAATGAAATCTGGGGTTAATCTAATCTTGGGGTTAGATTAGAAAAATCACTTCCTCTTTTTGGGCTTCCATTTTCTCTTTCCATATGGATGGGTTTCCAGCTAGATGGTTTAGGAAAAGCAGTGTTAAGGCAATATTTGTTCCTAGTTGAGATCTTTGTTATAGGACTTTGATCAGGTGGCCTTGTTGTCTGAGCCTTCTGGGCTTAAGTGAAGCATCTGCTACTTAGGCTGTTTTGGTGAAAAGTGTATGAGTTAATGCATGTTTATTACATGTAGGAGAAAATGTTCAATAAATATTAGGCATGTTTTTAACTCACTCTTATCAGATCTTAATTACCAATAGGAGAAACGAGATGGATGGGAGATTCTCTACGTTCCACACTTGCTTGTGTTCTCTTTGTCACTTCCATTTTAGTGCATTACAGTTACACCCAGCAGTTGGGTTCATCCTAACAAAATCACTCACACAAGGAACTGAATTTATTCCATTTCAGACCCCAGTTTACCCTCTTCTCTTCCCTCTTCCACCCCAGTAGTCTTCTTCTTCTGCTCCACTGTTCTTCCATTTATTCATTCGTTTTCAATTGTTGTTTTGTTGATATACCTATAGGTGGAATTCACTCTGGTATATTTATATGCGTAGATTATGTAATTAAATTTCATTCTGCATTTCCTCCCCTTTCTTATCACTCCTCCCTCTTAAATTCCTTCTTCTATGCACATTTAGTCAGCTTTTTCACTGCTGTGACTAAAGGAACTGGCCAGAACAATGGGAGCAGAGGAAAAATTCATTGAAGGGCTCAGAGTTTCAGAGGTCTTAATCCATCGAAGGCCAGCTCCAGTCCTTGGGTTTGAGATAAGTCAGAACATCATGGTGGAAGAGTGTGGCAGAGGAAAGTTGCTTACGTGGTGATGAGGAAGCAGAGAGAAAGTCCACTCTCCAGAAATAAAATATGTACCCAAAGCCACGCCCCCAGTGAACTACTTCCTCCAGCCACACCCCACCTGCGTCCACTTAACACTCAGTTGATCCCATCATGGACTAATTCACTGATTAGTTTAAGGCTATAACCCAATTGTTTCCCCCAGAACCCTCTCACATTGTCTCACATGTGAGCTTTTGGGGGATACCACATCTAAACCATAACACATAGATTGTCCCTGAATCTTTATGATTTCTCATTCCCCCTTTTGCCCTTATGTGGTTCAACCAGTTCTTTTCTGAGGCTGTAGCATTTCACATAGCATGATGTTCTCCATTTCTGTCCACAGGTCAGAAAATGCCATAATTTCAATTTTTTTTATGGCTCAGTAAAACTCCATTACTTTATCTACCACATTTTCCTAATCCATTCTTCTATTGATGGACTTCTGATTTGCTTCCATAACTTGGCTATTGTAAATAGTGTTGCTATCAATATTGATGTACCTGCATCACTATAGTGTGCTGGTTTTGTGCTTTCGGATTAAATATTGAGGCGTGAGATGGTTGGTTCTTACGGTGATTCCAGTCCTAGTTTTCTGAGAAATGTCTATTAATTCTGTTTTCCTGTGTGGTTGTGCTAATTTGCAGTCCCACCAATGATTCCCATTCTGACTAGTGTTGAACGGGAACGTCCTGCTTGGAGAAAGGAGGGTGGGTGCGTGGCGCAGACGTCATAGGCTGGGAGCCGGTTTGGAGACAGACTCAAATTTTATTACAGAATTACACAGCTTATATAGCATATAGTAGCCAATCACCATCTGTTAGGCTCTTGTGACTTCCTTGTGCCAAGCTCATGATCATACCATATAAGGGACGGGGAAGTGCCAGGACCCGGGTCCTGGATATTTGGGCCCTGGATTCTTGGGCCCTGGATATAGTAGACAATCGCAGTTAGTAAGCTTTCCTGATATCTTTGTGCTAGGCTCTTGATTAAACCTTATCAGGGAAGAGGAAGTACTTGGGATCTGGGTATTCACAGAGAGCACAATTCACAGCACAGATCTGTCTATGCTTCTGAGAGGAGCAGGTTTGCTTGTTCCATAATTATGCTTCCTTCCGTGATGCAAACCACATTGCCTTAGGTATTCCTACAGACTAGCATTTATTATTATTTGTATTATTGATAATTGCCATTGTGATGGTAGTGAGATGCAATATTAGTGTAGTTTTGATTTGCATTTCCCTGATTGCTAGAGATGTTGAACATTTCTTCAAATACTTCTTGACCATGTGTGATTCTTTTTTAAAAACATTGATTAATTTATTCATTTATATGCAGTGTTGAGAATTGAACTCAGTGCATCGTGCATGCTAGGCAAACACTCTACCACTGAGCCATAATCCCAGCCCTGATATTTCTTTCTGAGAAATGTCTGTTTACTTCTTGTGTCCATTCATTAATGTTATTTATTTTTTGATGAAAAGTTTTCGAGTACTTTAGGTATTCTAATTATTAATCCCAGGAAGAAGAGCAGATGGCAAAGATTTTCTCCTATTGTGTACTGTGTCCTTAATTTTCTACTTTGCCATGCAGAAACTTAATTTGATGGCATCCCACTTCTTGATTTTTTTGTTTTATTTATTGAGCTTTCAGGGTCTCGTTATTTCAAATCTATCCCAATTATTGATTCTTGCTTTTATTTGTTGTGCTTTGGGTGTCATGTTTCGGAAATCTGGTCATAAGTCCACATGATGAAAATTTAGACCTATTTTTTTTCTATTAGGTGCAGAGTCTCTGGTCTAATTCCTAGGTCCTTGATCCATGTTGAGTGGAGTTTTGTGCAGAGTGAGAGATAGGGGTTTAGTTTCATTTTACTGCATATGGATTTCCAGTTTTCCCAGCACAATTTGTTGAAGAGGCTATCTTTTCTCCATTGTATGTTTTTGGCACCTTTGTCTAGTACGAGATAACTGTATCTATGTGGGTTTGTCTGTGTGTCCTCTGTTCTGTACCATTGATCTACCTGTCTATTTTGGTGCCAATACCATGCTGTTTTTGTTACTATTGCTCTGTAGTATAGTTGAAGGTCTGGTATTGTGATACCCCCTGCTTCGCTCTTCTTGCTAAGGATTGCTTTAGGTATTCCGGGTCTCTTATTCCTCCAAATGAATTTCATGATTGCTTGCTCTATTTCTATGAGGTCTGTCATTGGGATTTTAATTGGAATTGCATTGAATTTGTATAGTGCTTTTGGTAATATGGCCATTTTGACAATATTAATTCTGCTTATCCAAGAACATGGGAGATCTTCCCATCTTCTCAGATTTTCTATAATTTCTTTCTTTAGTGTTTTGTTCTCATTGTAGAGGTCTTTCACCTCTTTTGTTAGATTGATTCCCAAGTATTTTATTTTTTTAGAGGCTATTGTGAAAGGGGTAGTTTTCCTAATTTCTCTTTCAGAGGATTCATCACTTATGAGTAAAAATGCATTATATTTATAAGCATTAATTTTATATCCTGCTACTTTACTGAATTCATTTATGAGTTCCAGAAGTTTTCTGGTGGAATTTTTCAGCTCCTCTAAATATAAAATCATGTCATCAGCAAAAAGGAATAGTTTGAGCTCTTTTCCTATTCGTATCCCTTTAATTTCTTTAGTCTAATTGCTCTGGCTAGAGTTTCAAGGACAAGGTTGAATAGAAGTGGTGAAAGAGGGCATCCCTGTCTTGTTCCAGTTTTCAGGGGGAATGCTTTCAATTTTTCTCCATTTAGAATGATGTTGGCCATGGGCTTAGCATAGATAGCCTTTACAATGTTAAGGAATGTTCCTACTATGCCACGCCCACCACTATTCCCTCAGTGCTTGACACGGTTCACTGGGAATAATGAAGATTCTTGCACAGTTTAATCTTCTGGGAAATGTGGACGTGGCATGCTCTTTCTTGTTTTCATGTTCTGATTGTTATTGGTAAAGATTTCAGTAGATAATCAGACATTAAGTGATTTGGAACATAAAAATAACACCACTCAAGCCTTAATTGATTTCATATTAATATTACCTTAAGCAAACAGAAAAGATGTTGTGGGTCAGATCAACAAGAGTTATTGTCCACTGCTCTCAGTTAGCTTAATGCAGCCAGACTGCCTGGCTGCTTTAACCCAAACCAGGATGCACGCCCCTCTTAGTGAAACTGTTTTCAGGGACCACAGTGGATTGCATATAAGATTGATGGGAAGCTGTATCCTAGGTGTCATTTTACTATTAACAAAAGGAAGTTCCACTTTATATACTATAAACAGGTCAAAAGGTATTTATGCTTCAGCCTCCCAGAGTTGTCTAAGTACAACTGTTTGTTATCCTTGACATAACTTTAAACCATGGCATGTCAAAACCTATATAGTTTATGAGGATGGCCTCGGCTTTTATTGTTCCTAGTTAGATAAAAAGCAGAACCAGTTAATGGTTTAGTGATGTTTTGTTAGAAAAGTAGCACTTGATTTATTTTGATTATACTTATGTCCATCACATTCCCTTAGAGATTGTACCACCCCTCCAAGTAACCTCAAAAGAAAGCACTCAAGCTGAATGTATAGGTATATATAGGTCGTGTGTGAAACAGTAGTTACACTGTTTTACAATTTAGCTGTGACGCAGTAAACTTAAAACTAAGCCTCAGATCTTCGAGTTTGTGTCACTTTATTCTCATTGCCGATGCTTTCCCCTCACCAAGCTGTGCCACGACTCCTGCTAAGGCTGGACCTTGGCACTACTATCCCTATTTTTTTCTAGTGTTTTGAGCATGAAGGGGTGCTGAATTTTATCAAATGACTTTCTGCATCTATTGAAATAATCAATTGGTTCTTGACTTTAAGTCTGCTCATGTGATGAATTACACTTATTGATTTCCAGATGTTGAACCAACCTTGCATTCCTGGGATGAAACCCACTTGATCATGGTGCACAATCTTTTAAATATGCTTTTGTATGCGATTCACTAAAATTTTGTTAAGAACTTTTGCATCTATGTTCATTAGGGATATTGGTCTGAAATTTTCTTTCCTTGATGTGTCTTTGTCTGGTTTTATCAGGGTGATGTTAGCTTCACAGAATGAGTTTGGAAGGGTTCCCTCCTCCTCTATTTCATGGACTACTTTGAGGAGTATTGGAATGAGCTCTTCTTTGAAGGTCTTGTAGGACTTGGCTGTGAATCCATCTGGTCCTGGACTTTTCTTTGTTGGTAGGCTTTTGATGACTTCTTCTATTTCATTGCTTGAAATTGATCTATTTAAATTGTGTATGTCCGCCAGATTCAGTTTGGGTGAACCTAACCCTAACCGTAGCCCTAACCCTAACCCTAACCCTAACCCTAATCCTAACCCTTAGGCACACTAATGAGAAGGAGAGAGAAAACCCAAATTACTAAAATTCGTGATGGAAATGGAAATATCACAACAGACACAACTGAAATACAAAACATATTTAGAAGCTATTTTGAAAATTTATACTCCAACAAAATGAAAAATCTCGAAGACATCAACAGGTTCCTAGAGGCATATGCATATGAGCCACCCAAACTGAATCAGGGTCTCATTATGGAAATCACTGCCTGAACCAAAATGTTGAAATGTTGAGCCTATATTTTCTTTGATAAGTTACAATACTTCTCATCTAATTCCTAGGTCTTTGATCCATTTTGCTTTGAATTTTGTGCAGTTTGACATATAGGAGTCTCGTTTCATTCTTCTATATATGTTTATCTAGTTTTCGAGCACTATTTGTTAAAAAAATCTATCTATTCTCCAATATATATTTTGGCACCTTTGGAAAGTATCAGATGGACTATAAGAATATGGGTTTGTGTCTGTGTCTTTTATCCCATTCATCTTCATGTCTATTGTCATGCCAATACTGTGCTGTTCTTGTTACTATAGCTCTGTAGTGTAATTTGAGATCAGGTATTGTGATGTTTCCAATATCACTCTTCCTGCTCAGGATTGTTTTGGATTATTACATTTATATTATTCTTACAAATGAATTTCATGACTGGTTTCTCTAGTTGTGTGATGAATGTCCTTGCTATTTTGATGAGAATTGCATTGAATTTCTATAGTTCTTTCTGCAATATGGACTTCTTGATGATGTTAATTCTGTCTGTCCAAGAGCATGGGAGGACTTCATAGCTTCCAAGGTCTTCTTCAGTTTCTTTTTCAGTGTTCTATAAATTTTAGTTTTGAGATCTTTTACCTCCTTGTTTAGATTAATTCCGAAGCATCTTTTTGAGGTTATTTTGAATGGATTAGTTTTCTTGATTTCTTTCTCAGTAGACTCACTGTTGGAGCATAATAAAGATATTTTTTTATGGATGTTGATCTTGTATCTTGCTACATTTCTGAATTCATTTATCAGGTCTAGAATTCTTCTGCTGGAGTTTTTTGGAGGTCTTATAGATACAGGATCATGTCTTCAGTGAACAGAGATAGTTTGACTTCTTTCCTAATTATATCCCTTTAATTTTCTTTTCATGCCTGATTGCTCTGCCTGAAATTTTAGAAATTATAGTAAGTAGATGTGGTCAGTGTGGACATTCTTGTCTTGTTTGTGATTTGAGAGAAAATGCTTTCTGTTGTTCTGCATTCAGTATGAATTTGGATTTGGATTGGTCATAGGTAGCCTTTTATTTTTTGTTGTTTTTTTGCAGTGCTGGGAATCGAACTCAGGGCCTTGTGCTTGTGAGGCAAGCACTTTACCAACTGAACTATATCCTCAGCTATATCCCCATATGTAACCTTTATAATGTTGAGGTAAGTTCCTTCAATGTCTGCCTTTTCCAGCATTTTCACCATGAATGGGTGATGGATTTTATAAAATGACTTTTCTGAATCTATTGAGATGATCATATGTTCCTTGTACTTAATTCTATTTGAGTGGTGAATTACATTTATTGATTTGTGAATGTTGAACCATCCTTGCATCCTTGGAATGAGACCCACTTGATCATGGTATATTATCTTCTTGATGTGTTTTTGAATGTGGTTTGCTAATATTTTAGTTGGTATTTTTGTATGTATTTTCATTAGGGATCTTGGTCTGTAGTTTCCTTTATGTGTCTTTGGTTTTGGAATGAGGGTATACTGGCTTCATAGAATGTATTTGGGAGTGTTCCCTCCCTTTCCATTTCATGGAATAAATTGAGAAAGACTGATGGTAGCTTTTTCTCAGAGGTGGTAGAGCTGACCTGAGAATCCACCATGCCCAGCACAAAAAACAATTCTTAATGGGTGAAAAATGGTATTTCCACTGAGATGATCATAACTGTTGGCAATGATGGATGTTAGTTTTTTTTTCTTTCTTTTTTTTTGGTACTGGGGATTGAACCCAGGGGCACTCCACCACTGAGACACATCCCCAGCCCTATTTTGTATTTTATTTAGAGACAAGGTCTCACTGAGTTGCTTAGGGCCTTGCTAAATTGCTGGGCTGACTTTGAACTTGTGATCCTCCTGTCTCAGCCTCCCAAGTGCTGGGATTACAGGCGTGCACCACGGTGCCTGGCTGGGATGTTAGTTTTTTATGCTCATGTGCCATTCTTATAATTTATTGTTGGGGACTCTGTAACCCTGTGTTAGGGCCTAAAGGTTGTTTAATCCCATGTGTTTGTGTTTAACCTCAGGCTGCCAGTCATTTTGGCCAGGAGCTGAAGGTGGTTGTCATAACTCTCAGCTTCCAGTTTCCTAGTAACAAATGCGGTGGATTGAGGAACACTGACAAATGGTGCACTCTTGTAGTGGGGCTGGTGCAGAGTTCTAAATTGGAATTTCCAGTAGCTGGAGTCTGGTTGTGACTAACTCTTGGAACATTGTTGGTGGACACTAGAGATTTGGTCCCCATCCTCCTGTTGCTGGAAGAAGCCTTTCTCTGCTCGACAGTTACATCTCAGGGGCCCCTGAAATTTCATTTAGGGTGAGGATTCTGAACCTTGTTTTCCTTCACTATTCCATTCCTATGGTTGTGGATTACCCAGTGTCAGACCTAGAGTACAGGTGTGCATGGCTGGCATTTTATTGGCATTGTCTCAGTTGCCTCATGGGACACCAGCATCAACAGGTTGCTCTCCCTGGTATCCTCAGTCTGTGTTGCCCTAGGCACAGCCTTCTTTGTACCTACATCAATCACACTGGTCCAGGTATATACTGTGGATCCCACAATGGTGACTGCTGGGCCATGCTAGCTGCTTCCTTTATGAATCCCCAGTCTCCAGCCTCTCCTTGATACCTGTGATCACTTGAAAATGATTTCTCTAGTGGGAGTGCTGATTGCTGTTGGACTCAGCCCTTCAGCTGATTGATTTTAATGGCTTTTCACAAAACAACTCCCCCACCATCTCTGGGTAAACTCACCTCCCTCTAATTCAGTGGTTCCACCGAGTCAGTTTTATTTGCCACACCTTCCCGCCCTCCTCTCTCTCTGTGCTCCCCTGTCCTCCCTTTGGTGGGCTGGCACATTTCTAACATATTATTTCTTATGTTCATCATTTCTGATTTCCTTATCTGTATGATTATTTTGCTATCCAGTGTTGAATTTCAGTGAATCTTCTTAGTAACCCACCTCACTGAAGAGCAGTCTTTTTGCTTTATAAATTTTGAGCTGAGTAACTGCTGGGATGTGCACCCTTCCTCTAATCTGTCATCTTTTCTTACCTCTAGTTTATTTTTAAGAAGATGCAGCCCTTCAATGAGTAGGGCAAAGAGCACTTTCTGTACTCACCCAACCTTTCAGTTTTTCAAAACTTTACTGATAAAATTTCTGCTCAAACCTGTTTTTGGAGTTCTTTATTAGAGGCTTGTGTGTTGACTGGTACCAAAGTCAATTTTAGGGTTTAAGGGTTTCTTTCAGAGAGTTACTAATGGGCCACATAGCCTCTAAACAATATATATGCTTAGGGATATGATTAAGCAAGAAGCAGAAAAGAAAGTGTCTCAGAGACAGGAAGAGGAAAAGGGATGAGATAGGGACTCTTTCATTGTTTGCATAGGCCAGGTATTGGAACCCCACACATACAAGCCAAAAAAGTTACAGATAATCATTTCACAGAGCACATACAATATTTAAATTTCCAAAACCCAAAACAGAACCTGTCACAGATGTCTATTACGTGATACAGGGGGTACACAAAGACAGAGGAGACCTGTATAACTGAACGTACTGGCGAAGAGTCCACAAATCACAACTGAGACTGAACTCAAAGTTTCAGTTGGCCCATGGAGGAGGGTAATGTCTACTTACGTTAGCAAGAGTCTCCCTGTGGCTATACTGAGTCTCAAGGCAGCTTTGCAATGAACCAGTGCTGTGATCTGGTCACACAGACCCAGAAACTGGAAAATGCATGGGATTTTGACTCTTGGAGCAGTGAGGTGAGACCATAGAACCCTTGTCAATATGGCTCCCTATTAAAGCACTGTGAGAATGTGATAGAAAGTGCAGAGAACTTATCCAGAGCTATGTAGTGATACAGGTCACAGTTCTATAAACTGTTTAGACACTATTTCTGCAGGGTCCCAAATCCTGTCCTACTGGAGTTCACTCAGTCTCCTTCTTCATTCTGTAACCCTCCAAGAAGATCCTCCCCATCACTCTCTGTACTGCCATAAATCAGTGCTGGTATGTTCTATTTCATTCTCTGTCCTAACATCTAAAGTGTCTGGGTTGGCCATGGTGAATATGTTTGTTCACATTTGTCATTCCAGCAATTTTGGAGGCTGAGGCAGGAGGATTTCAAGTTTGAGATCAACTTCAGCAACTTAGTGACACCCTCAGCAATTTAATGAGATGCAATTTCAACATAAAAATTAAAACTAGAAATATAGCTCACTGGTAAAAACCCTCTGGTTTCAATCCCTATTACCAAAACAAATCATCTGGGTTTCTCTGTGCCTGTGTGTGCACTCTTGAACTCCAGCATTCTCCCAAGGTCACCAGTCTCATCTCAACCTATCCTGCTGTTTCTTTGAATCTACCTGAAGGAGTAATAAGCAAAGCAAAAGTTGAGTGCCTCTAATCCACCATCTTGAATCTTTTTCTAATTTTCTTTTGCCCATTTTGATTTTTTTTTTTTGATGTTGGGGATTGAACCCAGGGTCTTGTGCTTCCAAGGCAAGCACTCTACCAACTGAGCTACATCCCCCAGTCTTTTGTCTGTTTTCATTTGTGTGATTTGATTACTTTTTGTTGATTGTTAGTAGTTCTGATATGTTTCAGATACAAGTACTCTATGATTACTGAAGTCCTAGGCCATATATCAGACACTGCATGTACCATTGTATCAGGTGCAGCTACTTACCCAAAAACCAAAGAGAAAATACAATGGTAAAATCAGGAAAGAAACTTTATTTAATATTTTCATATCAAG
Source organism: Glaucomys volans (assembly GCA_020662805.1). Lineage (NCBI taxonomy): Eukaryota > Metazoa > Chordata > Mammalia > Rodentia > Sciuridae > Glaucomys > Glaucomys volans. The sequence continues at coordinate 4,622 of JAJEJO010046253.1, read as the reverse complement.
AAGGAAAAATAAAAACACTGTTTCATCCTGTCTTGGAGTACTGACATGAGTGTCCTGACTTTTTAGACAGAGGGGATGAGATATAGTCATGGTCAAGCAGTCTTGTTCAAACTAGTTGGGTTAGTCATTATCTCAGGAGTGATCAGTAAGACCTTATCAGAGGTCAGAAAGTTGCTATTGCTTGGGGGTATTTTCAGCTCATCAGAAAATATTTATGAATCAGACCTGTTGTTCCTGAAATCCAAAGTGACTTGGTGCAAAGATGATAGATACAAAATGGAGGCAGAGATATATTCTCTGGTGGGCATGGGCAGGTTCTTATTACCAGGCCTCCCTTATCTTTTGTCTATTCCTCAATCCTGAGGGAAGTAGGGTTTTAATTAACCTGGCTTCGCAGGTTTCTTGGTCCATAGGTTTTGGTCAGTCAAGAGTTCTCATGGGTTACCTTTAAAACCTTGTGAGGAGCCTTTTGGTGCCTTCAGTCTTTCTCTTCTACCAATTATTCCATTTTCCAGGATGGATCATGATCCTGCTGACCACATGGCTTCCTATTAAGCAGTGGGAACATTCCCTTCTGTAATGACATGCCTCTGTGCAGAATATGCAGTGGTTGTGTCCTAGTCTCTAAGATCCTTGTCATCCCCCTGATTAGGAGGTTGGGTGAATCAGTGGAGTTTGGAGTACTTTCAGAAGAGTCTCTTTATCCTCTGGGTTTGAGCTGATCTTGGAGGGGGAGGATCAAAATATCAGATATCCCCTTCACCCTTTCATCCTCTTTGGCTTGTGTCTCCAAATCTCAGCTATTGAACACATGGAAGGCAGTTGCACTAGTGTCTTCCATTGATCAGTGTTAGTATTAGTATTCTGAGACAGTGCCATATCCTATTTCTGCTGTAGGTGGTGGTGATCATCTCAAAATACAGCTCAGGTTATTTTGTTAGAAGTGGGCCCTCTGAAAAATTCTAGTGTCAACATTTATAAAGGTTTATAATACAAAACATAATTAGCAAGAATCAAACAAAGTGAGTTTGTATAATATTTCTGAACCATGATGTGGGAAAAGGTAAAGAAGATTGAGAAGTCCTTAGCCAAACTAACAAAAATAAAAAGTGAGAAAACTCCAAATTAATAGCATTAGTGATTGAAAAAGGATACATTACCACTGACATCACAGAAATCCAGCAGATAATTAGGGACCATTTTCAAAATTTATACTCCAATAAACTGAAACACTTAGAAGAAGTGTATACTTTTCTGAACAAATACAATCCACTGAAATTTATCAAGAGGACATAAAAAACATGAACAGACCAATAATTTATAATGATATGGAAGCATTACAACAAATTAGAACAAATAAAAAAGAAATGTTAACTTTTGTTATTAACTTCACAGTTTGCTACAAAATAGAAATAAAAATATCACTAAAAAAACACAAAAAACCTTTCCAATAAAGAAAAGTGCAGGACCCAATGGATTCTCTGCTGAATTCTGCCAAACCTTTAAAAACCTATTTCTAATGCTCCTGAAATCACTCCTTGAACTAGAAAGGAATGGAGCACTTCCAAATGCATTCTGTGAAACTAGTATCAATTCATACCCAAACCAGATAAGGGAACATCAAGGAAAGAAAACTATAGGCCAATAACCTTGATGTATGTAGATGCAAAAATACTGAATCAAACATTAGCAAATCATTTTAGACAGCATGTGAAGATTGTACATCATGATCAAGTTGTTTTTATCCCAGAGATGCAAGGATGTTTAACATACACAAATCAATATGTGTAATCCATCACATAAACAGAGCTAAGGACAAAAATCTCTTAATCATCTCAGTAGATGCAGAGAAGACCTTTAACAAAATTCAGCACCCATTCATGATTAAAACACTGAAGAAAGAAGAGATAGAAGGAACCTACTTGAACATCAGACAGGCTACATATGAAAAACCCAAAGGCAATCTCATAGTCAATGGAGAAAAAGTGGAAGGATTTCCTTTGAAATCTGGACAAGACAAGGATGCCCACTCTCACCACTCCTCTTTAATATAGTACTGGAAATTGTAGCAAGAGCAATTAGGAAAGAGAAGTTAGTAAGTGGAATGAAAATAGTAAAGGAAGAAGTCAAATTATTGGTGTTTGTAGATGATCTGATCCTATACTTAGAAGATTCAATCATCTACAACAAAAGACTGCTAGAACTAATCAACAAATTTGGCAAAGTAGCAGGCTGCAAAATCAACAGAGAACAATCAAATATATACCAACAGTGAATTTGTGAAGAATTAAATCAGAAAAACAATTCCATTCACAATAGCCTCAAAAAATGGAATAAGTCTAAGCAATGAAAAGTATAGAATGTTGAAGGAAAAAGTTGAAGAAGATCTCAGAAGAGGGAAGGACTTCCCACATTCATGGATAGGCAGAATGAATATTGTTAAAATGGTCATACTATCAAAAGCAATATACAGGAGCACAGGCCTGCACCATCAGGCCTGTTGTCTCCAGTGCTGAGCACAAGCCCATACCCCTGGACGAGGTCTAGTGCCCTAGTCCCTGTCCTGGCATGTGGTCTATCACCCAGGCCTGTGCCCTGGTATGTGGTGTAGTGCCTGTGTTGTGGCTGACCATCTCTCAACACAGGGGTCGCCTTTGCCCACAAGATTTGGTTATTCCCAACATGGAGGTAGTGGGACAGCACCTTTCTTTGGACACCACATTATCAAGTTCCTCTCAGGCATCAGGTGACTGAAGAATAGGAGGTTTGAACAGTACAGGATAATTTTATTGCAGAATTCTTTTAAAATTAGTATTATTACAATTATTCCTATTATACCTACTATATTCCCACTTTTCTCTTTTACTAATGTTTTTCTCATTCTATTTTCCTCTTATGGATCTGTTTCCTTGGAGACTCTCCCTTTTCTCATGCTAACAACTATTTCTTTTAATTCTGCTTTCCTATTTCTATGTCATAGTACCTCTATAGACTCACTTCTTATCTCATTAACTTATATCCTACACCCCTCCTCATTCTCTTTGTCCACCATTAGAAGTTGTGTTACTTATTGCAAACCTATTGGTTATGCTGTAGATAATAATTTGAACTCATCATCTCTGTTTATTAAGATGACACAGTTAATATCTTAATAGGGACTATTTGAGTTAAGGAGCATATTGTTTGTATGGTGTGCTGCTAATATTGATCTCTCACTTCAAGGTGGAGTATTGGAAATCTGCAGGGACACTATAAGTCAATAGGGGGGAAAGTACAATACCTCAGATTCCCAATGCTAGGGGGGAAGATACACAAACAACATGAGAAGAGAAGGGAGGATAGTGTTCCAAACAAACCTAGATGCTATATCAGTAGAACCCAATGACAACATGGTAGAAGAAATGTCAGAAAGGGAGTTCAGAATGTACATAATTAAAATGATCAGAGAAGCGAATGATGAGATAAGAGAGCAAATGTAGGCAATGAATGATGACACCAATAAATAGTGAAAAGAGCAATTGCACGAAGCACAAGATTATTCAATAAAGAGATAGAGATTCTGAAAGAAAAAGACAAACAGAAATCCTTGAAATGAAGGAAACAATAAACCAAATTAAAAACTCAATAGAAAGCATCCAACAGACTAGATCACTTGGAAGACAGAATCTCAGACAATGAAGACAAAATATTTAATCTTAAAAACAAAGTTGATGAAAGAGAAAAAATGGTAAGGAATCATGAATGGAACCTCCAAGAAATATGGAATATCATGAAAATACCACATTTAAGAATTATTGTGATTGAGGGAGGGGCACAAAGATCCAAACCAAAGGAATGAATAATCTATTCAAAGAAATAATATCAGAAAATTTCCCAAATGAGATGAATGGAATAGAAAATCAGATACAAGAGACTTACAGGCATCAAATGTACAAAATTAAAACAAATCCACATCAAGGCACATTATAATGAAAATACCTAACATACAAAATAAAGATAGAATTTTAAAAGCTGCAAGAGAAAAGCATCAGATTACATACAGGGGGAAACCAATACAGATATCAGCAGATTTCTCAGCCCAGACCCTAAAAGCTAGAAGGGCCTGGAACAACATATTTCAACCTCTGAAAGAAAATGGATGCCAACCAAGAATTTTATGCCCAGCAAAACTTACCTTCAGATTTGATGATGAAATAAAATACTTCCATGAAAAACAAAAGATAAAAGAATTTGCAAATAGAAAGCCTGCACTAAAGAACATTCTCAGCAAAATATTCCATGAGGAAGAAATGAAAAACAACAATGTAAGTCAGCAAAGGGAGGAACAACCCTAAAGGAATAGCCAACTAACGGAGAAACCAAATCAAGTGAAAAGCCAAAAATAAGTCAAAGTGACTGGCAATACAAGTCATATCTCAATAATAACCCTGAATTTTAATGGATGAAACCATCAATCAAAAGATATAGACTGGCAGATTGCATTAAAAAGAAAGACCCAACAATATGATTCCTTCAAGGGTCTCATCTCATAGAAAAACATGCCCACAGACTAAAGATGCCCACAACTAAAGGTCGGGAAAAGACCATGCTCAGGACTCAGTAAGAAAGCAGGGGTTTCCATC
>JAJEJO010046250.1:0-19498 GCA_020662805.1 Glaucomys volans | reverse complement strand
GGTGGGTCAGTTAACTTTAGTAACAATACCTTCTACACAATGGGTGCCAAAACAATGCTGTTCTTTAATTCATCCAGCCCAAGTCAAGGTTCCTTTTTATAGTTCAGGCATTCCCCTTGTCTTGCATTCAGTTTGCTGCTGATTATAACTCTTCTTGCTTTAAAATGAGCTTCTGTGAAGTCAGGTTCACTTTCTTTGAACTTATGCAGGTATCTTCTTGGCAATGGAATGGAGGACTTAATACTTAACCTGGATGAATTTCTTTTTGTTAGTCCAGCTGGCCAAGGAAATCTTGGGCTTATCTGTTATTTTTTCTCTCGATACATCCAGATTAGGTGATTGATTTCCTTGTTTTCTATCAGGTACTAAAATATAATGTTAAATATGACAGGGGCAGGGAAGGAACCTCAAGGCGTACCAGTGCACACCTTTTCCAAGCCTAGCACATTGCCGGTACATAGTATTAATAATCATAGTATATGCACCTACTTTCTCACAGCCTACAGATTGCTCTTGTGTACATTAGATCCTTAACCCAGGTTTAAATGTACCCACTGGCAGTGCATTTCCGTTTTATTCATGTGGAGGTATATACATGGACTGCAAAATTCTTTGCTGAAATCAAGACACCGTATCTACTAATATTCTCTTGAAAAAATTATTTTTTGAGCAGCAATATCACCATATGTCATTTCCCTCTGGTTTATGGAATTACAGTGAATATAAAACCCGACAGAACCCTATAATTATAATTACATAAAAATTCTTAGATCAGTGGTCACGGATAAGACGGCAAATCACTTTATTCCTTTCAATCATTTTGAAAAGTCAAAATGCCTGGGGGTGGGGGATAGTTATGTCCGAGAAGAATTTTTAATCAGGCCTGATAGCCAAAACGTATCTGAAATCGCTGAGGCTTCATTTCCATTTTCTTGAGACCATCTGAGCGTGAGCATGCTCGCCTGTTTTCTCCGGAGAAGGTGTAACGATGGGTTTTTACCTACTTTCCCGCCCCGCACGCCAGCCCTCAGGCACTCTGTCACCTCGGAAAACGGACGGGAATGAAGAAGGGAGCGAGCGGGTTCCAAGCGGCCTCTTACCCTCTTTCATCTCCTCCTCCTAACACTGTGGGCGACAAGGGACAGTCAAAAGCAGAGCCCTACGGAGTTAAAGCCCACGGACTCCGCTGTGGCAGCAGCACAGCGGGGGCTGCGTGTACCCAGGAGGGTGCACAGCCCTCGGGTCCCGGAGGTGCAGACGAACGCAGGGAGAGTGCGTGCTGGGGAGTGGCGTCCGCCTCCCCTCGGCGGTGACAAACCCTAGAGGGATGCGGGGCTTCTGCCCCTCGGTGAGGTCGAGCGGAGCGCAGGAGACGCACCCTCTCCTCGTCCACCCAGCGCGCACGCGCAGTGCGAGGAAAGGCCCCGGCCCACCCGAACGGCGGCTGCGCACTGGGTTTCCCGCTTCCCCCGGTCGCCAGCCCTCCCGGAAGCGCCGCGCGAAACTCGCGCCACGTCTATCCTAGCACGTCCTCCTGGGCGCTCGCGGCCGCAGAGCGGCAGCAGCGGCCCTGCGACGAGACCGAGGGCACCATGGGCAGCGCGAGCCCGCACTCCGCCTCCTCGCTGCTGCTGCTGCTGCTGCTCCTGCTCCGGGCGGAGCGGCCGCGCGGCGCCGAGCTCACCTTTGAGCTGCCGGACAACGCCAAGCAGTGCTTCCATGAGGAGGTGGAGCGGGGCGTGAAGTTTTCCCTGGATTACCAGGTGAGGCCCGCTCCCGGCGGCGCTCCCTCTCCCTCCCGCTTCCGAGTCTTAGCTGGGGCCTGGCGTGCCCTGACTAGAGAGACCGAAGTAAGCCAGAGGCTGCAGGGGGTGGGATGACCGGCACCAGTGACTTAGCCGTGAGAAGGAAGGTTCGGATCAGTCAGCCCACCCAAGACCAAGCAGGCTGGCGGAGGAGGTCGTCAGCGCCACAGGTGCGCGCCCAGATGAGGAGCTCCAAATGCGGAGCGCCAAACACGGGTCCTGCTTCCGCGGGGTGAGCTAGGACGACTTCCTCAGACCCTTTCAGATCCAATGAACGCCAGTGCTAATCACCTGGCCACGGATTATCAGTCTGCCCAAGTCCCTTTGGACCTCCTGGTTCCTGCAGATAATGAAGAATGGCAGGGAGAGGAAGTGGGTTCCTAGTTGTACCCCGTCCAGGGTTTAAAGTTGGACTCAGAGTGAGCTTGGCACAAGTGAAGAGTGCTTTGGAAAGGAGGTCTCGGCGTGGGCTTTGAGTCATGGCAGTGTTCACCAGGATTGCGACGTGGCTGTAAGATTTGGCTGTTACCATATGGCTCAAAAAAGCCACCTCCTGCTCTCCTGCCTCTATTGAGAGATCTTGTGGCTCACAGGTGCTGGGAATAGGCTTGAGTGAGGTGTCTGCCCCCAAGGTTTAATGAGCAGATATATCCATGGTTGCAAGGATGAGGGGCCACATGCTGGCAGACCATCCAGAAGTGAGGTGGCACAGGCAGCAGGAATGGGGCAAACTATTTGGCCCCTCTGTAGTTAGAAGCACTGAAGGTGACTTGTGCCTGGGATAATTTATGTATGATAGAGTCAACACTTTGTCCATTTTCGTATCTATGTGGACAACATGCAAATCATGCATGTCTGTCCTAACAAAGTACATTAACAATAACAGCAAAAAACATATTTATGTTCTCAGATCCAGAACATGATTCTAGGTCTGAGAATTCATCTGGTAGCTGCCAGGGCAGGAATCCCCTCTTAAGGAGTGTCTGGTTTGGGTTTAAACACTCCCAGCAATAGGATGCTTACTGCTTCACTCAAACTTGCTGAACAGCTATAGTAACTTTTATCTGGACAAAGAGGACATGTTAAGTTTGAAAGCAGATGGAGACTTTGACGGACCTTGGTCACAGCCATTGTGTGGTTTTGTCCTCTGCTGGATCTTTTCTTGTGTGTACAAGGAGAGGTCTCTTCCTCCTCCAACACCCAGATTCTGTGAATGCTTGTTATTTACCTTCTCCTTGCACTCCATCAGTAATAACATTATTAAAAGTTAGTAGACCCTTTCAGCAAGCCAAGAATGGCATGTTCTTGGGTGGTTGGTGTTTCTGTCTCTTCCTAGAAGGGCAGAGCATTGCAACATACACCATCTATTCTTGCCCCAGAATGACTCAAAGGCATACCTCACTTTACCACCATCACCTTCAGTGGGCCAACACGCAGTCTGAGGGATGTTCTGTAATTGGCTTGTTGGGGCATGTGCTGTGTGTCAGATGTTGTGCTAATCACTATATGTATATGCACACAGACCCACACATACAATACATATATCCACATGTACATACATATGTGTGTATGTGTATATATATGTGTATATACATGTATATATACATATGCATAGTAATAATTATTTATTTTTTTGTTTATTTTGAACGGGGAATTGAACTCAGAGGCACTTGGCCACTGAACCACATCCCCAGCCCTATTTTGTATTTTATTTAGAGACAGGGTCTCACTGAGTTGCTTAAGGCCTCGCTGAGTTGCTGAGGCTGGCTTTGAACTCGCAATCCTCCTCCCTCAGCGTCCAGAGTCATTACAGGCATGCGCCACCACGCCCAGTCTGCATAGTAATAGTTATTATGTTTAGTTCTGGAGATAGAACCCAGGGCCTTTCTCATGCTAGGCATGTACTCTACCTCTGAGCTACACCCCCAGTGCTAAGCACTTTAGATGTGCTACGTCATGGTATCTTCACCATGACCTTATGAGGTTGGCACTACTGTTGTCCCTCTTTTACAGATAAAGACATGTCCTTAGACAGTAATTTGCCCAGATTCACACAGTTAATGAGTGGCAATGCCCTCAAGAAGTCACTTTCTCATGTCTCAAGGATTGAACAGATAAACAGTGGCATCTAGTTGTCTTGAGACAGTTTCTTAGGCTTCCTTCCCTTTGTCTTCCTCCTGATTTCTGAAAGCCTTGTCAGTGCCAGCCTATAAAGAGCAGTTATCCAGGGGTGTATTCACTGATTCTGCAGAATAGCCCTTAAGCACTTAGCTCAGTGCTTAAGTATTTGGGAGACCTGGGAGTTGACAACCATCAGGTCAACTCCCAGGTCTACCACTTTCTCTTGAGTCACCTTAGGCAGTTCATTTAACCTGGAACCCTCAGTTTCTTCTGCAAAATGGGAAGAACTAGGCTTGTATTGCAGAGCAAAACCTTTGAAGTCAGGCAGACCTGGATTCAAATCTCAGCCCTGGGACTTTCAAGCAGAGTGACCATGGCCAATTTACCTAACCTCACTCAGTCTCAGCAAAATAGGAAGTACCACAGCAATTGCCCTGGAGCTTGTGAAGACTAAATGACAGAAATGTTGGTAGAGTCTGACCACAGTGTGTGGTCAGTGTTTGGTAAGTGGCTGCTTCTCTGGTAACTGCAGACTTTTTGTGGTTGTCAGGTCATCACTGGAGGCCACTACGATGTTGACTGCTATGTGGAGGACCCCCTGGGGAACATCGTCTACAGGGAAACCAAGAAGCAGTATGACAGCTTCACATACCAGGCCGAGGTCAAAGGCGTTTATCAGTTTTGCTTCAGTAATGAGTTTTCTACCTTCTCTCACAAGACTGTCTACTTTGACTTCCAAGTGGGTGATGAACCCCCCATTCTCCCAGACATGGGGAACAAGGTCACAGCTCTCACCCAGGTGAGCGGACATCAACAGTGACAGACCAGGGTTAGCATGCTCCTCCTCTTCTGTTCCTGTCTTGGCAGAGTCACCATCCAGCGGTAAAGGATTGCTCTGTTCTCCATCTGATCTTCCTTTCTGTTTTTCAACCAGATCCCTGCAGTATCTGACATTCCTGGCTCTACCTCATTCCCACTCAGACTTACTTTCATGCAGTAGCTCTTTTGAAGTACCTGTGTCATGTGCCTCTGCTTATATGATGTGCCTATATCATAAAGATGTATTAGTGAGGGTAACAGCTGGTGTACAGATAAACTTCAAACGTCAACAGCATAGCACAGTAGAAGTTCATTCTCACTCACGATAGTCTCCAGAAGGCTGACGGCAGCTTTCCTCCTTCGTGTGAGTTGGAATCTAGGTTCTTTCTTTCTCCTCATCTTTCTGTCTTCCTTGCAGCTTTGGAGCCCTTTGCTTCAGGCCACCAAAATGAGAAAGGCCTTTTGTCAAAAGCCCTGACCCAGTAGTCATATCCATCACTTCTGCTTTTGTCCCATTGGTGAGCACTAGTCATGGTGCAAATCTGGATGAAAGGAGGGCTGGCAAGTTCAGTCCTAGGAGGATAGTCACCTCTGTCCCTCATCACTCTCAGGGTTAATTATCTGAGCCCACCCTCCTCCATCAGTCTTCTCTCTTGCTATTTAAGTTCCTCTTTCCCTCCTACATGCAGGCTGGGGACTTCCTGAGGGCCAGGACTCTGGGTTTTACCTTTGTATCCTCAGTGACCTAGTGCATGAAGCATGGCACCAAAAAGTGCTCATCAAATATTTGTCAAATGAATGAGTATCAAGGCCAGGGAAACCTGTAAGACAGGAATAACCATCTGTGCTGCACTTGTTCCAGAATCAAAGCAGAGTGTATCGAGTCTCCAAGAGGCCTTGTTACCTTCTAGGTTGCCCTCTGAGGTGGCCATGTGCTGTGTGGCTTTGGTCACACTCATGAAATCCTGAAAGTTGCACATTCTTGTCACCTTCCCTAAGCAATACAGTAGTTACTATCTACATTTGGCTATTTAATTAAAATTGAACAAAAAATTCACATTCTCATTGTTCGATATCATAATACTTAGTAGTCACAAATGGCTAGTGGCCACACATAGAAAGTTCCAATGGACAGCAGTGGCTTTGGCTAGGCACCGTGACTGCCTTTAGAAGATGCAGCTGAGAGTGTGTATGTGTGTAAGATCTTTTTGCAGCTGATGCTCTTAAGAGTTCTGTTAGTCACTGATGAAACAGCCTCCGTTTGGAAGATTTTATAAGTCCGAGCTTAAAGACTTCCTTTCTGAAACAGTGGAAAAACAAATTGGTAGAGAAAAGTCTTAATGAGTTAGGCCAGTAGAAAAGTTCTTTCTTGATCTTGAACATTACAGTCTGATTTTGCCGCACAGAAGAGACTTAGACGTCTCCTACCTCTTAGAACCTCTTCTTTGCTCTTACCCAGCCTCTAAGGGGGCATTTCTTTCCACCTCTGTAGCTTGATCCCTCTGCCTTGGAGGGGCTGTGTGTTGGGGGAGAGGGCTCTTGCAGTGGTGGATGTGCTAGAGATGATGCTGTCCCTGTCCCTATGTTAGGAGACCTGAAGGGAATGTGGTCCTAAGACCACATTCAAGAGGCTCTGGGGCTCTGTGATCTGAACTGTGATTGAAGGGTGTGGGATCTCAGGGAAGGGACCTATTAATTCTTCTGAGAGTCAGGAAGGTGTCTCAAAAGAGCTGTAGATCAAAGGTGAAAAATGTGGAGGCTGCCTAGGAGCGTGTCTGCCATAGGAGGAGGAAGGCCTCCCAGATAGAGGGAAAAGCAAGTGGAATTTGCATAATGAATTTTACTCTTCTTACCAGCCTGTTTTTATTTTGCTTGTCACAGATCACTTTTAGCCAGCAGCTGCTGTCTCATGTTCCCCCAAAAGCAGGCTGGAAGAATTGCCTAACTAGAATTTTGTGGTAATGAGCTAAAGAGATGTCTTTTAGACTAGCACTAATGGAAAATCCCAGCAGATGGGTAGATGGCATGTTTGTGCTTCCAAGTATCTGTGATTCTTGGTGGTATATTCAAGGTCTTTTAGGGGGCTTATGCCAGGCCCTGAAGATGTGATGTGGTTTGTGTCCAAAGGTGCATCAGTATACTGAATTCCCAGTCAGGACTCAGATCCAAGAAATTCCCAGTCAAGTGAGTATTGAGTTTCTGAAAGTGCTTGTGACAGAAATGAACTTAGAGGATGGATTTCTAGCCTGGAGAACCAAATGAGCACTTTCTTAGTCTTTAAAAGCAAAAACTGTGGATTTCTATAAATAAAACATTAGTAAATGTATGTGTGTGCATGTATATGTGTATATGCCCATATATAGACACAATCTATGACCATGTGTGTCTGTCCATCCCTTGAGCTACCAGTTTCAGGAATGATCAACTTTGTTACTAAGTCCTCTGAGTTCAGGACCTTAAATTTCTCCCAGATTCCCTCTTCCCCAACATAGTGACCTTATTTGAGACCCTCATCTTCTCTTGCCAGCAGGATTGTAGCAACCTGAGTGGTTTCCAGATTGGTTCCCATAAACCCCTTTCTATAACATGGATCTACCTGAATGTGGAATTCTCATCCTGCCAGTTTTCTGGCCACAGAGCTACATGATAAAGTCTTGACCTTTCAGGCCCTTTGTTGTGAGTTTCCACTTATCCACAACTTCTTCCCCACGTGTCCTAACCACCATGTCAGACCCTGATTCCAGGCCAGTCCATGAACATAATGGGTCTGTTCCTTGAGCTGGCACCCAGTCCACCTCTGCCCATTCCTTCTGATGCATAGTAACCATCTCACCTTTCTGTCCATGTGGCATGTCACTACTTCCTACCCATGGATCAGGAAGAGAGGGTCAGGTAGCACATGCAGAAGAAACCTGAGCTTTGGGAGGTGGACCAGATACCAGATGGATAGTAGGTGCTGCTCTGTAAGTGCAGGGGTTAAAGGGGAGCTTTTGTTCTAACATGTAGTCTATCTAGTTTAGCTTCTAGAATGGCCCATAGTAAGGAATACCTAACGAGACAAGAAAGGACAACACCATTTTTTTTTTTTTTCTGGCCATAATTTCCCACTTGCTGCCTGAAAGTGGTTTGGTATGATAGAGAAATGAGGGTTCTTAGGTAGGGAGGTCACACACAATGACTCGCTGTCCTCTAGCTTCTTAGGCTTTGTTTCAGAAATAGTTTGCTTTTGAAGTTTGGGAGCTGAAACAAGTACCTTGTGGCTGCTTAGTGAAAGTCTGTAGCCTGAGAACTCTGTTGGGATAGAATATTCTAGGTTTTGGATATGCTGGTGTTTTAGAGGTCACCTCCAAGTAAGAGCTCAGGTTCTTCTGCAGGCATGGTGGTTGTCTGTTGCTGAGTGATTAATTCCCACAGAGTGACTGAATGCCCTACCCACGTAATACCTCTCAGCTCTGGATGCTGGAAATCTGGACAGGCTCAGCTGGTTCTCTGCTCAAGGTCTCCCAAAGCTGAGGTGGAGGCACTGGCCAGATTAGGCCCTTACTCTGGGGAATCGTTTGCTTTCACACTCATTCAGGTTGTTGGCAGGATTGAGCTCTGTGCAGGTCCCCATTTTGTTGCCAACTATTGTGCTCTCAGCCCCTTGAGTTTGTCTTCTGGTCCTTGCACGTGATCTCCACCTTCTGCAACCGGCAGGAGAAAGCCTCTACTTTACGGGCTGTGTGAGTAGATCAGGCCACTGGATAATCTCCCATCTTAGGGTCAGCTGTGCCATGTAACAGCATAGTCACAGGAGTGACATTTCTTCCATCTGCAGGTTCCTACGAATAGAATGAGCAATCTTGGGGGTACTGTGAGAGGGCATTTTCAGAGTTCCCCCTACCACACAGAATATTTTAGCAGGAAAAGAAGTTGTGAAGTAGTGTGAGCCTATGTGTATACATGTGCATGTTTGTGTCTTTGCATGTGTTTCCCTGAGAATTGTTATGTCCTAATGTGTTTTGTGTTTATACATAAAACCATAGGCATCAATTGCATGCTAGAATGAGTGGTAGAGTCACGGTCCAATATGATTGTTCTAATTCACCCTGCTGTCTATTAGCTGGGTGGCCTTGGAGGCAATTCATGTAGCCTCTTTGAACCTCAGTTTCCTCATCAGTACATAGGGTGAGCAGACAGTCAGCCCTCCTTAACAGTGGGGGTGACCATCATGTCTTTCAAGGCACTGGGGATTGCATAAAAGAGCAGGGGCAGTGCTTGCTGCCATGGACTCATTGGAGTGAAGTCCTGTCTCTTCCAATACCAACAGTGACTGGTTACCCTCTCTGAGCCATAGGCTTATTCCCTAAGAGTAAGTGAAACCGTGTAAAATCCTTAGCACAGACACTGGTTAGCATTCAGTGGATGTTGACGACGTTGGTTGCTTGCTGGATGCCACTCTGTCTCAGGGTTAGCAGTGTGACTGCTTCTGTCTTCCTTCCCAGATGGAGTCTGCCTGTGTGACCATTCACGAGGCTCTGAAGACAGTGATCGACTCCCAGACGCATTACCGGCTCCGAGAGGCCCAGGACCGAGCCCGAGCAGAGGACCTGAATAGCCGAGTTTCTTACTGGTCTGTTGGGGAGACGATCGCCCTTTTTGTGGTCAGCTTCAGCCAGGTGCTGCTTCTGAAAAGCTTCTTCACAGAAAAACGACCTATCAACAGGGCAGTACACTCCTAGCTGAGCCTACTCCTCCTGCTCCAGGGCTCTCACCTCCAGGGTGCAGCAGCCCTCCTAGGTCGTGGGCTCCTGCTGGGCTGGGTAGAGGCAGAGCTGTAGGGAGAGCACAGGTGGTGTGCTGGCATGGCAGCACCTGGTTTCCATGTACTCTCCCGATCCTTGCACCCCAGCAGCCCAAGCTCACAACCCAGGAATCTGCAGGCATTCAGGTGCATTATGTATATAACATTGACCAAAAAAAGTGTTTACAATCAGACTAGGGATTGGCCACTATGGGAGGGCAGGCAGGCAGCAATGCTGCTGCCTGGCCAGGAGGAGGAACCCCAAGTGCCTGAGCCTCCAGGGTAGTTTAGGGCTCTGCCTGTTTTCTGTGATGTGTAGGCCATTTGACTTTTGTGTCCTCTCTTGAGCGGAGAAGAAAGGGGCTTTTGGTTCTGGCCTTTCCTCCCATGGATCTCTCTATACTTGAGGAAACCAGGCCTACCCCCAGGTCAGCAAGAGTCAGCCATGCAAGAAGGACTCAGATGATGACTGGGTGCCCTCCGTTAGCTGTGTATGTCTTAGGAGGCAAAACTGTGGCTAATAAAAACCAGTGTGAACACCATGGAGGTGTGTGCCCTTATTTCTTTGCCCTGAAGGAGCTCACGGCTTTCCAGGGAGCATGGGTATGTTTATAAACAGTGTGGTAGAGCAGATGAAGACCTAGAGCTGTGTGGAGGTTGCTGTGTACACAGGTGTGTAGAAGGGCCAGGATATCACTCCTCACAGGTGAATGCACACAGGGAATTAGGAACTCTCCTTGCTGTTCATGTCACTCATCAGGCTGTGCGAAGGGTCTTTGTAAATGCTGTGTTCTCTATGAGAACACACCATCCCTGAGACCTGCATGATCTGCTCTGTAATTTCCTGCTAATCAGATGTCACCTCATCCATGGAGTTCCTTCCCATTAGGAAGAAGTTAATGCAACTGATCAGACATCTATGTAGGAGGTCTGGAGGGAAGATCTGATGTTCTATAGGAAGAAATCTGAAACCCTGGACTGTCTGGCAGTTGTTAATAATACCTTGTAGGAAAGGAAGCAAAAAACCAGCCCTTTAAATAAAAGATGAGCCCTGAAAGTCTTAACTGACATAGCTGGATTGAAAGATAAATACTGTTGTGTTTATTTCACGTGTGTTTGATGGCCTTCCTTTGCTGTTTCCTATTTAGATTTTGAGTATTGGGAATGTATATGTGTGAGCAGATGTTATTTATGAGTTCAGGGCAGAGGGAAAGCCACCACAGCAAGTCCTAGAAGATGTAGAATGTGGCCCCTGGTTCTTAGAAGTTCCCTGGCCGCCGCCCTTCACTAGTCCCTTTTCCTCCCCAATGTTCTGAGGGAACCACCAACCTGAATGTAGTGTTTGTCACAGAGGAGCTCAAAGAAGTGAGGGGCATCGTTCTAATAAAACTCCTTGTCACCCTTTTATAAGAACAATGTTCCTCTACCCACCCCCCCAAAAAAAGTATAGGATAGAATTGCTGGTGACCATGTTTTATTTATAAAACCTTATAATAATTCATTCAGAAAAACAGATTAGGAGGCAGAAGCCCTGCCCTATTCATTGAGTTAGGAATTAATTTTTTTGCAATAAAAGGTACTTTTAATGTTTACTATTTATGTTTTTGATCATCTGTAACAATGAAATAAATTAGAAATATTTTTTAACACTTAGAACTTTACAGTTGCAGCACATGAAGCAAACTTTAAAATTAAATATTTTTAAGTAGAGAAACGCAAAAGGATACTAAGCATAAGAATTTCAAACGTAAAAGGATATAGCTGTGTAGGAGAGGTGAAATGGAAGTATGAATTTAAGAAGGAAAGGAAAGATGGAAATTTCTGGCATGTATTTATAGACGATGGATATCAAATGGATATCAAATAATTTGATTTTTTAGAGTCAATCAAAATTGTGATATAACTTTTTAAAAAGTGCTTAGAATGTGCCAGAAAATATCTCTTAATTCTTTAAATTCATGGTGAATAGTTTAAGGCATCAGCTTAAAGATGTTCGTTTCTCAAGTTCTTTTAGAGAATATTTTTTAAAAAAATCAAAAATGATAAGATGCCCTTTGCTTTCACACCTGGAGACTCTCCCCTTGAATTTGGGCACCTTGGTGGAAAATGTCCAGTGTTGCTGTTTGAGTAGAATATACTGGATTGGGTCTGATCCTTTTGAATTTGAATCCAAGTCTATGTGCTAATTGTGTCTGCCTGGGCAAAGTACTGAGCTCTGTCACAAAGGAGTATTCTGACTGGCAGGTATGCATCATTGGTGAGCAGAATTAGGATTTCCCCTATCCCCAATAAAATCCGTTTGAATTTGAGGCCTGGGTACTCAAATTTGAGGCACTTCTATTAGCTTGTCCAGGCAATTGAGAATCTCCCTGGGAAGAGGGAAAATTTCTGAATCCTGAGGTTCAGCATTAAGGAAAAGGGAGAGGATTAAAAAAATAAAATTCTGATGGAGTGTGGTTTGCTGTATACCATAGATGTAAAGAAGGTGAAATTTATGCAAAGAAATTCCCTCAAAATAATTATGAATCTAGATAGGCAGAGTGGGCCTGACTCCAAAGACCAGTAGTTGGTATGTGGTACTGACTCCAGACACTAAGAAGAGCTGATTCTGGCTGCCTTGTGATGAGCTGTCCGGCAGCCAGATGACTGTGTGGCATGAAAGAGCTTTAATTCTTGAGACCCAGGTGACTTTGCTGTCAGACACCCTCCACAGGATAACCCCAAAAGGGGAGGGGACATTTGCTTTGTTAAAAGACAGTTTTCTAATAAAAGGAAAATCATAATTCTCATACAGGTATCAGATGAACACATGCTAAAGATTTTATTTTACTCATCAATCAATGAGATGTCATAATTATTCAAAAGAGAATTCAGTGCACAGACACTTTTATAAAGAGTTGTGAAACAGCTCAAAGACATTGGACTAGGCTAGAATCAGTAACTCAGAAGGATGTGTGATGTGGGGAAAATATACAGTTGCAGAAATAGCTCAAAGACAAAGCTTAGAATCAGATGGCCTGGAGGGGTGTCCAGAAGTACAGAGGATTTTTTATTAAAGCATTTTTTCCTCTACAAATTTAAAAGAGGCTGCCGAATTGCCGCAACACCTGGAAAGTGGCATTGATTTTCAATTTAATTAACAAGACCAGCTGTTCCATTTAATCTCTGGCTCCATAAAAGCTCATCTTTAGCCTCTTTTGGCCTGGGGCGGGAACAACTTTCAGCTGTTTCTAGTCTTCATCTTAACCCATTTTGTCCCCTTGTTCCAGATGTGCACCTATAAAAACATAGATAATATATAGTACATAGTATTACAATATAATAGTATAATAAAAATTATGATAATATAACTATATAACTATATATATACACATATATATATATGCTCTAGATTATAATTTCCAATCTATTTTTTGGTGTCACTTTCATTGAAATGTTTGCAGAATTGAAAATTTGGGACTTAATGAGTTGGTTAATCTTTCATTTGTTGCTCCTTTTACCCACGCCCAATCTTTGTAAATAGTTCCTCCACTAAATGCTCCTCAGTTTAAAAATAGGAAGGGAAGGAGGGAAAAAGGAAAGAAGAATCAGTTGTTGCAAATTTTGGGTGCTACAAATTGAATGTTTATATCCCCTCCTTCCTCATGTCCCCTCCTTCCCCATTTTGAATGTTGAAATCCTACCTCCCAAGGAGATGGTATCAGAAGATGGGACCTTTGGGAGGTGATTGGGTCATAAGGGTGGAGCCATCCTGAATGGGGTCATTGTCCTCATAGAATGGCCTGAGAGAGACCTTCATCATACTTGCCCTTGTAGTGAGTCCACAACAAGAAGTCCTCTGTGAGCCAGGAAGTGGGATCTGAGCGGACACCAAATGTGTGGGTGCCTTGTAATCTTGCCTGTCCAGCTTCCAGAACTGGGAGAAGTAAATTTCTGTTGTTTATGAGTCACCTAATCTATAGTAATCTGTCACAGCAGCTCAAACAGATGAAGACACCAGGAAACAAGCATAATGAGGACAAAATGGCAAACACATGCGGAATCCCCCTCCCCCTGGGGAGAGCAGCTCCCATAGGCTGGGCACCCCTGGGGAGGGCAGCTCCCATAGGCTGGGCACCCCTGGGGAGGGCAGCTCCCATAGGCTGGGCCTGTTCATTGTCCCAGTGGATCCCCAGCCCAGGGGTGTGTGAGTCACACTGGCCAGCTGCCCCAGAGCCTCTCCTCCTGGTAGTCATCCCCTAATACTGAGGGGTGGTGGGTTAAAAACTTAAGATTGCTTTCATTTCTCAGAAGTGTTTTTCCTAAGAGACTTAAGTGAACTTTGAACACAGCTGTTAAATAATTAGCATTGTGATTGTCCTTTCTGGGGCTTCTTCCCTCCTTTTTCCTTAAACTCTGGAGAGACATCAACCACCAGACCCCAGGGGATTCCATGAAAGAATACAACATTCTGAATCCAGTACATCCTTTGCAGAATTGTGGGAACATGTGAATGACGATTTTCAAGCAACATGATAAAATACATACTAACAGAACTTTAATTATCTTTTGCTGTAACAAGAAGTTATAAGAAAGAACCATGTGTAAACATAACCTATGAAAAATAGGTTAGAAGTAGAAGCAAGGCACAAGTAGAAGCAAGGAAAATAAAGGCAGTGTGGAATGTAGCAGATATGTTTGAAGAACCTCCCCAGAAGGCAGCAGGAAAGAAAGGAGAAAACAAACAAGTAAAGCTAAGGGATGGAGAGGGGGAAGGAGTGTCAAGGGCTGAATAAGAAGTGTTCTAGAAATGGGGGGGAGGGCAGATTTTTGAAGAAATGAAAATAAATTTCTCAGAATTAAAAAAAAATGTGAAAGCTCTCAGATGAAAAGAACTCATAGGGTCACAGGGTGACAAAAGGATTGAGAATCAAGACAATAAAATCCCACATGGACACGTTATAATGACATGTAAGAACACCAAAGGCAAAGAGAAAATCCCAAATGCCTCCAGAGAGGAAGAACCCGCCCACTGCAAATCAGACTGGATGCAACTTCCCACCAGCAAGATGGCAGGCTGGAAGAAAATGGGCTCACGTTTTTAAGTTAGAAAAGGCAAAAGCAAAATAACCCTGAACTTAGAAACATGTCTAGTCAAATCATAAATTTGAAAGCCCACTAGAGAATCTCAGGGTGACGGCATGGGAGAAGAGAAAACTAGGAGGCTGGTGAAGACATGAGAACCTAGTCACCAAGCATCTTCATAATGTTTATTATCTAAAAAGACACTTGGGCCAGGCTGAAGGAAAAAAGATACACACACGATAATTAAGAACCATTGTTCTGAATAAGGTCCACAGGGTTTACTGATGGGGCGGGGTGGCCAAGGTTTTTGTCTCATTAGAGGAGGGGTATTGATCTTCATGAGTTTGAGAAATCAATTAAGGTAAGTAAATATGAATGTGGGCATAAGAGCAATCACCATAAGGACAAAATTTTAAAAGATAGTTTTGAAATTAGTTAAAAAAAATCCAATACAAAACTGAAAAGAAGCAGTAAAGACAACGACAATGAAGTTTGGAAAGGAAATGGTAAGAGTATGTATGTACACTTCTAATTAAAGAATAATTGCAATAAGTGTGATCATTTAAAGGTCAAAGAATTTCAAATTAGATAAAAATAAAAGACCCAACAGTATTTTTTCTTTCAGGATCATACTTTTAAACAAAACACATAAATGTTGAAGATAAAAGGATGAAGAAAGATTTTACAGGAGAATATCAACCAAACTAAAAGTGAGATAAAAATTGTAACATCCAGGGGCTGGGGATAGAGCTCAGTTGGTAGAGCACTTGCCTTGCATGCACAAGGCCCTGGGTTCAAACCCCAGCACCACCAAAAAAAAAAAAAAAAAAAAAAAATTGTAGCATCCGACAAGGCCATTATCATATTAAATAGGAACATAACATACCAATGTTAAAAGAACTAATAAAAAGACTGATAGAGCCGGTCGATACCACCATCAATGGATGCAATTGAAAAATAGTGCAATCACACACAAAGCAACCGGCACAATTGCAAGGACTCATCAGGCTCAGAGGGAGAGAACCCTGCAACTCTCCTATAAGTGCCCACAGCCTTAGTGTGGCTCACTCCCATTCCAGAGCGCCCCAGGCCCAAACTGAAGCTTAAGCAGAGTGGATCAATTAGAAGTAGGAGGTTGAGGCAGGAGGAGTGCAAGTTCAAAGTCAGGCTCAAATAAGTTGGTGAGACCTTGTCTCAAAATAAAAAATAAAAAGGACCAGGGATGAGGCTCAGGGGTTGAGCACCACTGGGTTCAATACCTAGTATCAAAAACAACAACAACAACAGCAAAAAACAAAAAGCCCAAAACAATAACAACACAAACAGCATCTTCCTCCCTCTAAGACATTTTAAAACGATGGTTTTTCTCTTATGGGCAACCCTCAGTTATTATGCTCAGATATGGAAAGAAATAGCTTCATAGTTTGTTGTAATCAGGAGCACATGCCTTTCCTAAGACTTGGCCAGTATGCTGGGGCAAGATAGGTAACTTTCTGGACAAGTTGAAACCTAAAGCCCTGTTCTTACTTATCTTTCTCACTTATCACTTGTAAGAGGGTCATGGTCCTTCCAGGCCCAGGGATCTGGTTGCACTTTCCTATGGATTCAGGTCTTTCTGGAACAAAAGCGGTCTGAGCTGCTACATTCATGATGTTGTATTCTGGGCTTTGTATAATATGGGGTGTGGAACCTAGCAATCTAATTTCCTCATTTCCCAAGTTTCAGGTTCATCTTCTCTCTGCCCACAGGGAAAAACAGCTGAGTTGAAGTTCCTGGGCCACTCTTTTCCTGATCTGTCTGGGAATGAATGACTGCTGGCTGCCTGGCGTTTCATCTCACCTTAGTTTGCTTCCTTGTGCTTTAATATTTGCATAACTCCACTCTTGCTGTCTCTTCTCACTGGATGGTACAATGGGACTCTTTATGTATTTGGGGACAATCATCTATAGGGAGCCAGAAACCAAGGTTTGTAAGTGCCAGGACTGTACCTAGAGCAGATCTACTGAGGAGCTGTTTGTAAGAATTGTAAGAATACGGATAGAACATTGGTGGTTAAATCACACCAAGCAAAGTCTAGCACAGCTGAGTGACAGGTTATGGAGCCTGTTTTTCCTGCTCTGTTGGCAGGAACAGGCTAGGCTGTCCTTAGCACCAACTTAAAATTATAATTTTGGGGTTATGTGGAAAGCAAACATCTTTCCCTTAATCTAACTCTAGATGTAAAGCTTTTCATACCCTCAAAAACAATGAACTATTATAACTCCGGAGATGCTAACACAGTTTTAAACTCTTTCCTTCTTCAGGTTTCTGTCTTGCAGTCCAATATTTGACGATATGCTTCACATATAGCTTCTTCCAGTAACTGCTTTCACACTTTCTGTCAACCTGAAGAAATAGTTCAAGAACTTGATAAGACTAGTTATTAGTACTGTTTCATTGATCTCTTTTCAGCTTTTAATAGTTCATGGCTAACAGCTCCAGCCCTGATGCCTTTGCTCCCCAGAGACTCCTGGTTACTAAGCCTCACACACCCTTGGTTTACAACTACTGTGGGAATAGGAATTAGTAGGAAAGGGCCTCTGAAGGATAATCCAGGATTTTCAAAACAAGTAAAACAGTCTTGTACTCAGGTAGCTTCTCTTTTAATTGTGGTTCTAATTGAAACCTATTTTTAATCCATATGCATTTACGTCAACTTTAAGAAGTAGGATATAATACATAGTAGTTGGGTTCATTCTGACAAATTCAGACATGCACAGAAATCGATCTCAGTTCATGATTCCCCTTCTTCCCTCCCTCTTTACCATCCTGTCTTCCCTCCCCCTCCCATTCTCCTTCCTCTTCTCCACCACCACTTCCTTTCTTTATCTATTAATTTGTATTTGATTGATTCTTTGTGTAATCTTGTCCTTCTCTCCCCCTTTCCTTTATTTTACTCTAGCTTCTAATCCATTCTTCTGTGATGATCTTCTGGGTTGATTTCATAATGTGGTTATTGTGAATTGTGCTGCTCTAAACATTGATGTGGCTGTATCACTGTAGTATGCTGATTTTAGATCTTTTGGGAAAATACCTAAGATTGGGAGAGCTGGGTCATATGGTGGTTCCACCCCTAGTTTTTTGAGGAATATCCATACTGTTTTTCTGAGTGATTATACTCCTCTACAGTCCCACCAACAATGTGAAGGTGTTCCTTTCTCTCCCCAACCTCACCAGCATTTATTGTTTGTAATCTTGATCATTGCCATTCTGAATAGTCAACTCTTAATAGAAGTAATAGCTTAATAGGAAATTTTCTAAAATAATTATCTTGGACTTCTGATGCAAAAAAAGAAAAAAGAAAAAAGAAGTCCTCTTCCTCTCTTCCTCTCCTCCTCAGTTTCCTGAAATCAATCAAAGCAAATAAAAATAAAATAAATCTCTAAGACCAGGAGAAAGTCACAATCTTAAATCACTAGCTATGAGAAGTAGCTGTCAAATGCAGTGATGTTTGAACCTAAGGGAGAGAGATGCCTGGAACAGTTGTAGAAGGTTCAGACTTAAAGTTTGGTCATGAATGGTTGTATTAATTTATTTTATGTTGCTAGGACAAAATACTTGATGCTGGGTACTTTATAAAATAAAGTTAATTTGATTCATGATTTTGGTGACTCAAAAGTCCAAACAGCATGGTGCTGGTGTCCTGGTGAGGGCCTACTGGCTGTGTTACAAGATGGTGAAGTGGAGAAGAAACTTGCCATGTGTAGAAGGGAAGCATGTCAAGCAAGGAGGCAGGAGAGATTCAGGGGAGGTATCATGCTCCTTTATAAAAATTCGCTCTCAAGACGTTTCCTGAGAGTGAGAATGCACTCCAAGAGAAAAGCATTATTCCATCTTGAAGAGTTCATCACCTCCCACTAGGCCACCTCTTAAAAGCTTCACCATTTAAACACCACCACACTGGGGGCCAAACTTCATGCACATGAATCTTTGGGAAGCAAACCACATCCAGATCATAGCCATGGTCAAGCAACAGAGCCTGGAAGGGTAGCATCTGGGGGCTGCACATGAGCAGCAGGGGTGTGACCCCTATTCTTTCCCTTGTTTCAGAGGGGCAGGACAAGTGGGGTTGGAGGAAGAGCTATTCAGGCAACTGTCAGGAGATGTGGCAGGTGGAGGGTGGTGGGAAATCAACTTTGCAACCCCGACCACCGATCTCAGGACTGCTGAAGAGAAAACATACAGAGAGCACGCCTGCCCCATGCTCCCTGTGCCCCAGCTCTGCTCCAACTGCTCCTGAGTGGCACGGCTCTTCAGCCAATTAAAGGTCTGGGTGCCACAAGTAGTGACCGCTGGACCAGGATCAGAGCAAAGTCAAGAAGGAAGGCGTGCGAAGAGTGTACTTCAGCACGGTTGAAGCTGAACAGTGCAAACACACAGTTTTCCATAGTCTTAAAAAAAAGGAGAAAAAAGGCAATAAGATTTCAGAAAAGGGTCACAAGGAATTGTAGAAGAGGTTTTAATACAACAAAAGAGATGAAAAGGAGCTGTCAAATCTCAGGAGCTATGTAGAAGAAGAAAAAGAAACTGCAGAAATGATAGTCAATTCGAAGATGCCAAAAAAAGAGAAAGAGGCACCGCTGAAATCACAGGCAAGGACACTAACAAAAGGCCCCAGAATACAGCCCAGAATGAAATGGGAAAAGAACAAAGAGCTGAGCAAACGCTATTAGGGACAGCCTGAGAGATTGGTACAACAAAGGATATCCATCCCGCAGATAATTGGTGTTCCTGAAGAAAATAGAACAACTTCAAAGATATAAAAAAGGATGTGCTCATGAAACTACAGACCTAAATCCTCAGTTTAAAAAGGTACCTTGCATTTCAGGAAAAACTGAAGCAGAATCATTAGCATAGACATATACTG
>JAJEJO010046249.1:0-17307 GCA_020662805.1 Glaucomys volans | reverse complement strand
CTCTCTCTCTCTCTCTCTCTCTCTCTCTCACACACACACACACACACACACACACGTACACACAGAGTCACAGGATGGAATGGGTTGAGAATCAGAGTTAGAAAAGAAAGTGGAATACTTCTAATAGAATTAAACGAATGAATATTTGAGACTGTGGCAAGGAAGGGTCTAGCAAAGGTGGGAGAAAGCTCCTAAAGTTTCTCTTGGCAATGGCACTGACTTTTTGGTACAGTTTCTATATTTTTGGGTAGAGAATTGGTGTCACATTGACAATTCCATTCAGGTTGCTTTTTAAGCAGCATTTAATTTCTTCATTCATCTATACTCCTGATTTGTCCATGCGCTCATACATCCATCTGTCCAATCATTCATCCTGCTTCTGTAAAAGGCATTTAATGAGAATCTTGATGTTCCTTCCTCTTTGCAACTCCATATAGTACCTGTGGTGACCCAAAATTACTAGGATCAAGTCCCTGCTTTGCATCCTAATGCTAGCATGAGAAACAGACTTACAGTGTGTTGTTTTTATAGTGACTACATGTAGAGAGAAGTAAAGAAAAAGTGCAGTGAGACCATGAAAGAGGAACAAGAGCATTGTTGAGGAGAGCCATTGATGCAGCTCTTTTCATTGGTCCCTTAAATTTCGATTGTCATGCAATGTGAGAACCTCTTTTGTAATTGTCAGGTGGGTCTCTTTCCCTATTATGTGTTAGTCAGATTTTTATTGCTGGTGACCAAAATACCTGACAAGAACAACTTAGAGGATGAAAGGTTTATTTGGGCTCATGGTTTCAGAGGTTTGGTCCATTCAGTTAGGTGGACTAACTTCATTGCTTTGGGCCCAAACTGAGGCAGAACATCATGGTGGATGGGTGTGGTGGAGGAGTGTTGCTGTTTATGGTGGCCAGGAAGCAGAGAAAGAGAAAGAGGAGATGAGGCTACATGGATGATAAACCCTTTCATGACGTATCCCCAGTGATCCACCTCCTCCAGCTATGCCTCCTTCTGCCAAGTTAGTCCACTCAGGATGGACTGATTAGGTTAGAGCTTTCATAACCTAATAATTG
This sequence comes from Glaucomys volans, assembly GCA_020662805.1. Lineage (NCBI taxonomy): Eukaryota > Metazoa > Chordata > Mammalia > Rodentia > Sciuridae > Glaucomys > Glaucomys volans. Next base: position 16,240 of record JAJEJO010046249.1, on the reverse strand, counting down.
TACCTCTATTTCTGCAGCAACAGCTTTTGGGGGACACCTCATCTCCAAACCATAACGTATCCCTACTCATTTTCCTTCTTACCTTCATTTTTCGAATTTCTCTCTCCTCTCTTCATTTATTGAAGACTTAAGAATCTTATCTTCATGTTTGTGAGGAAAGTTGCCTTTTTCTTTGGCCTTCTCTGTTGTGGGATGAATCAAACGTTAGGGAATTTCTTTCCCTAACATCAATATATCAGTCTTGAGGTGTAACAAATACAAACATCTATAAAATGATTTTATCATATGTGGGAACCTGGGAATCAGAGATACAAGCAAGGTATTAAAAAAAAGATAGTATGCTATTGTAGTTGGTGGGAAGAGGAGAAATCAAGAAATCACAAAGTCAAGGTGATTCCTGAAAAAAAAATGTGCTTCTTTGAAAGACAGTATATAAGATTTTAAATTTAGGAGTATTGAGAAGACTTTAGGCTACTAAAGAACAGAGAAAATACTTGATCATGTTGGATTTTATAAAGTTATAAATTTGTTTGTTACAAAGAACATTTCAATGAAATATAATTGCTATGTATCGTGAATATGTAGAAAAGAGAATGTCATTAGAGACCCCTATGGTTACACCAAAACTAGATTTGGTGCCTGCCTCCTGACCAGGAAGAGTACATTTCTTTAGTCTCAGTTTCCAAATATTTTAATTGGAGAGATTGATTATATGAGACTTTCTTATCTGCAGCAAATGAGGAGTGTAATGAACCTCCCCTATACCAATTCCAGGGCAATGATTATGTCTAAACTTCTTTTTCTCCCATACAAGTAATCTTAATAGAAATGGAGCCAAGTGCCATTATCCTATGAACAGCTTTGAATTCTCATCAATATATATATAAGCAAATTTTAGTATTTTAATAATTATTCATACCAAGTTACTTCTGAGATCCTCAGTGTATAGACAACCGCTGAAAAGGACAATTCCAAGAAACTGAATGATGTAATGTTCTATATTTCCTGTATTTTCTGACTGTGCAGAAAAGGGTTAACATAGCCAAGCCTGAGATTGATTTTCTTAGGTATTTTTGCAAAATAGGCCTTTGGCTGGTATCTGGGAACTTGACTGGCAAGTGGTTCCCTACATTGATATGATAACTTTTGTTAAATGATAAGGCTGGCTCACTGTGCCTTGACTGCAAACAGTATACTTTATGCTGAATACATTCTTTGTGGAAGTTTAGAATTTTGTTACATGGTAGGCAGAGAAGCCCTTCATGATCTGTCCCCAATAAAACCATTGGTTCTTAGTCTCTATAGAGCTTCCCTAGCAGATAGTACTTGACCCATATTGTCACAGTTGGTTGCTGGAGGTTACAGTCATTTTCTGTGACTCTATGGGGAGATGGCTCTTGAAAGCCTACACCTGATTTACCCTGGACTTTACCCCTTCATTCATCTTACTCCACATCTTTTTGCTAATATCCACAAACTGAGGCCTGTAAGTCTTTCTAAGCAAATCACTGATCCCAGGAGTGGTCTTGGAGACCCCTGATTTAATACTACTTGTGGATCTTAAATAAATCATTTCTTGAACAAATACTGCCTACCAAATATAATTTGGGTATGAATGAACAGAGCAATGGGGGAAAGACAAAGATGGGTAACACTGCTGTGCCCCAGTTTGGTGGGTGAAATAGACTTCTACAAAAGAACAAATGTAGTACATAGTGACAGGCAGGTGTGGCAGGAAGGAGGAATGGGCTGCTTAAGGTGGAAGCTAACTCCATATTTTATGCTAGAGATTAGAGGGTTATATATGCTGCTTCAGAATCCCACTGTAATATATGGATAATTTAGAAATCATGATCTGTGCAGGGAACAGTTCCAAGAAATGTTAAAATATAATAAGGATATATTTGAGGGGAAAAGGCTGTCCAGAGACACAAAGCTCAGGAGACTGTAGTTAACCTCCTTCTAACTAAAGAAGGTGATGGTATTGAGTGATGGACCCTTTTAATAGTCATCAACTTTATTTTGTGGCACCAGGAATTCCAAGTCAACTCAATGGAATCTATACCTTTGAGTAGCAATAAGGATTCATTTGATGATAAAGAGAAAAATAACAAAAAATAATGACTAACCCTACTGTGCCAGGTACTATCCTAAGGTTTATATGCTTTTTATCTTTTTATTTGGGGGATCATACTTTTTTTAATTAGAGTTTTATAGTTGTGCATAGTAGCTGGGTTCATCCTGTCAAATGCATACATGCATGGAAATTGATTTCAGTTCATGACCACCTTCCTTTTTCTCTCCTTTTATCCTTCCATTCTCTCTCCCTTCTCCCATTCTCCGTCCTCTACTCAACTAGACTTCCTTTCACTTGTCTATTAATTTATATTTAATTGGTTCTTTATGTTGTCCTATTCTTCCCTCCCCCTTTCCTTTATTTTACTTTAGCTTCTGCTTATGAGAGAAAACATTCAACCTCTGAGTTTGGCTTATTTCACTTAGCATATTCTCCATTTTCATCCATTTACTCGCAAATGCCATAATTTTATTATTTTTTTAAGGCTGAGTAGAACTCCATTATAAATATTGTAAAACTCAAGAAAGGGTGAGGCGGGGACTCCGGCGGGTAGAGCTCCCAAAGGCGGCGGCCCGTGAAAAGAGTGCGCTCGCCAGAGTCAGACAATAGTGGTAGCTTGATTTTATTGGAATGTGTGTCCCGGGCGAAATCTCTAGCCCCCCGGGGGTGAAAGTCGGAGTGGGAGAGCCAGGAGAAATCGCACGTGGCTTTGGCTGCTCAGGGTTTTTATACAGAGGAAGGGGGTCAAGGGGTTCTGCCCAGGAAAAGGTGGACCCAAGGTGGATGTCAGGGTCAGCAGGTGTGCCTCATTGGTCACTTCTGGCACAGTGTGTTGCTAGGTGACCGTGCTCCCTCCCCCTGCAGCCACCCAATTAGACCTAACAAATATAATGGATTAAGAAACTATAATATATTATAAAATTTATCTATTGACATGCATCTTGGTTGATTCTGTATTTTATCTATTGTGAATTGTGCTTCTATAATCATTGAGGTGGCTGTATCACTGTAGTATGCTGATTTCAGATCTTTTGGGAAACTACCAAGGAGTGGGACAGCTGGGTCATATGGTGGTTCCATAATCATCACAACAACCCATAAGGTCAGTACTTTTCTTATCCTCCCAGTTGAAGTGGAAGCCTAGAAAACTACTTTCTCCAAATTTATAGAACTATAGACCATGCTTTCATTTGCTTTGCTCTGTGGCTGTGAAAGTTAATGGTTTCTTTGTTGAAGGTAGACCTATTTTCCCGTTAGCAAATGTCTTTTCTAGTCCCCCCCCGCCCCACTTCAAGCACACTGGAGTCCTTTGGAGAAAGGGAGAAGCAGCCTCACACCATGGCCATAGGAATCTGAGGAAGCTGAAGAGTGAAGTGGTTGGTTTTGGAGTCAGAGGAACTGAAATAACCTGTCCTCTGCTTACTAGTTGACTGATTTGGGATGAAAGGCTTAGATTTCTCTGTGTCTTGCTCCTTCATTTATATACCAGGGGAGCCTAGAATCTACCTTACATAATGTCTGAATGCTCTAAGATGATGATTCTAAGTTCTTGGCACACTGTCTGGTACACAGTAAGCACTCAATAAATGGGTATCTCTTACTAATCAGTAGGGAATATATCATTCTTGTACTAATTTCCATTTCATGGCCACTTTTAATTTACTACTAATTATATTTTGATGGCATTTGCATACAGTATTTAATTGACTGAAAAATTCCATTAATATTTGTAATGGAGTACACAAATGACGTAAGGAAAACACTGTTGGGATATTAAATAGGAGAGCCCACTTTTTCCTTCTATCAGACTTCCAAATCTCACGAGAATGACTATATCCCAATGGTAACTCTCAACAGCTTTATGGGATGGGCCAATTGGGCTTCTCAATGAGTAAGGGATATAGTCATTTCATAATTTTCCAATACCAGGTCAGCCTTGTGCCCTTTCCTTTTCTGGGGTAATTTGTGAACTTACGTCTGTTCAACTCCAGCATTATTCAGGATAGGCACCTTGGTGCTCCTGGTACATTCTCAGCAATCGTCTTCTGGACCTTAGTTACATTGCTGAGCCAGTACAATGATGACATGGTGACAAATGCTGGAACTTCTCTGGGGACGTTTTTCCATCATCTTCACTCCTCCCTGTCAATTCTTCATTCTTCTACCAGTGTCCTGAATGATGTCCTCAACCTTATGTCACTTATTTTCTTCTTCTCTTCCCCATGACTTGTCTTGAAAAAGGTAAGAAAATTGTGCTCAGAGCTGCTCAGATGGCCATTTCTTCTTTCTCTTCAGTGGCCGTTTGTGGATTAAAATCCCTGTGCGCAGAGCCTTGAATCCTTGCTTTAGGCATCAGTGTTCTCCTTATGAGCCTGAGGGGAAAGGGGTCTGAAAGGGACTTGTATCTATCCATATAAGGGAACTTTGTATAACTGCTCTTCCTCCCACTCTTGCTGTTATCTATACCTACCACCATGCCTAGATTTTTTTTCTACCTTAACTTTCCACCTTTATTTCCTCATCCTCTATTTGCATTGTTTGTCCTTAGGCATTACTTAACATTCATCCTTACTGAAATTCATCAGTTGTTGTGGTTTAGCTATGAGGTATCAATATCAAAGGCTCATGTGTGAGACAGTGTAGGAATTTTCATGGGTAAAACAATTGGGTTAGGAGAGCCTCATCCTAATCAATAGCTTAATCCACAGGTGGATTAACGGGGCAGCAACTGTAGCAGGTAGGGAATGTCTAGAGAAAGCAGGTCACTGGGGACATGCCTTTGGGGTTTATATTTTGTCCCTGGGTGAGTAGAACTCTGTGATTCTTGATTTGCCATGCTCTGAGCTGCTTTCCTCCTTGACACCTTTCTACCACATGTTCTGCCTCACCTCAAGTCCAGAGCAAAGGAGCTGGCCATCTATGGACTCTGAAACCGTGAGTGCCAAATGAACTTTTCCTCTTCTAAAATTGTTTTTGTCAGGTATTTTGGTCACAGCAACAAAACAACTAACTAAAACAATTGTTATTGCCCTTCAAAATATTTTCTGTTCCAGAGTTCTAACTACATGGGTTAATTAAATATGGTCTGAAAATTTGATGAGAAAGTTATTGATCCCTCCTTTGAAGAGATGACAATGTTTTCTACATTTTTTTTGTTCATATGCAACATCTTCAAAACTTTTCTATGTTCTTCATGCACTATTATTTACTTAATATATTTAAAATAAAATGTCCTGTAGGAGCTAGAATTGCTGCCTGTGGCAGATCACCTATGTGGTCATGCATACAGGGGTGTATTAAGGATCTACTTGTCTTGATATTTACTGAGATCAAATGTCAGACCAATGTGAGATGTAAAACCCAGCTACGCATGTTGTTTAGGAGGCTGTCAGGCAGGCTGTCATAGGAGACTAAATAGGTTTGGTAAGATTTATCCTCCTCTTAGACACATCGGTTGCTAGGCAGATGTCTAAATCAGGGATCTGATCTTTTTTAGAGGGGCTAAAGAGGAGCTACCTTGTTACTCACTTGAAGATTCATTAGTGACAGAAAGGGAGGGTGAGATTGGGTGAAGGGTATTCCTGATTTCCTGATAAGTTATGGGAAGTGTAGATAGTTCACAAATTAGCAAATGCCACTTTGGTACCTACTTTGTCCTTATGTTCTTCATTTGTTCCTATGATAAGGGTTAGGCAAAGAACATAATTCTCTTTACCCCTGTCTAGATCTATACTTGTATGTGGATAAGGAACACAAACTTCTGTAAAAGAAAAGCATAGCCACCTGTACAATTAAAAAATATTTTTAAGTCACATGAAGTGACATGTGTGAATGTATGTAGTCCCAGCTACTTGGGAGGCTGGGGCTGGAGGGTTGAGTTTGAGGTCAGCCTGGGCAACATAGTGAGATGCTCCTCTCAAAAAGAAACACACACACACATACACACACTTATGTTTGCTCAAATAGTGGATGGAATGGATCAGGAGGTCCTGTGAGGCAACAGGGCCCAAAATCCTAATGTAGATGTATGAGTACCATTGTGTTGGACTGTGAGGTTTTATCACTGTGGACCAAGAGATCATGGAAGGCCATTTGGAATATTTTAAATAACAGGATTGGAAATTGCGTTCTTCTCTTGTCATTACTTCCCATTACCCACATGGTCTATTGAGATGTGAGGCTCAGAGAAAGAATGATTGTCTTCTATGTTCAGGAGGAAAAGACAGTGAACATATAGCATTGCCTCTACCCACTGTCAAATACACTGGACCTCCACACAACCACCTGGCCTTTACTCTGGATTTGAGATTGATTCCCATCAAAGCAGGGGACTTAGAGGAGTAGAGAAACTGTAGTCTGTAATCATGATATTCAGCCTGAAGTCTACCTTGGACTTATGTCTTCAGTTTAAGAGAGCAGGCACCCACCTTATAGCTGGGTATATGTTTTTACTTTGTAATAATCTCAATACATTAGTTTTCTACTGCTGCTATAATAAATCGACATAAATTCAGCTCCTTAGAATCATACACATTTAGTATTTTATACTTCTGTAGGTCAGAAGTTGATCACAGGTGTCAGTAGACTAAAATCAAAGAGTTAGCAGGTATGCTTTGTGTTCTAGAGATTCTAGGGTATAACTCACTTCCTTTCCTTTTCCATATTCCAGATGCCACCCACATGCCTTGGTTCTCAGCCCCTGACTTTGTCAAATTCAGTGACATTGCATCTCTAATTCTTCTTCCATCATAACATCTTCCCCCACCCCATGCCCTCACCTCATGGGGTAAAGTTTCCTGTAAGGACTCATATATTAGGCAATCTTGAATAATCTTGCCATGTCAAGATTCCTAATCTTGACTACATTGTCAAAGTGCCTCCCCCTAACCCCTGTAATGCAATGGATTAGCAGGTCCCAGGGATTAGTATATGGAAATCTTTTTTTTTTTGGTACTGGGGATTGAACCCAGGGGCACTCCACCACTGAGCCACATCCCCAGCCCTATTTTGTATTTTATTTAGAGACAGGATCTCACTGAGTTTCTTAGGGCCTCAATAAGTTGCTGAAGCTGGCTTTGAACTCGCGATTCTCCTGTCTCAGCCTCCCAAGTGCTGGGATTACAGGTGTGCGCCACCGTGCCCGGCAGCACGGTGGAAATCTTTGAGGGACATTATTCTACCTACTACAAATAGAAACAACTTACACAGTATTTCTTATCTGGCAAGCTCTCTTGTATATGCTTCCTCATGATAATCCTGTGAGGTAGATTCTAATCTGACCCCCATTTTGACTTTTTAGATGAAAAAAATGATAGATCAAAGAGGTTAATGCATCTAAATTCATAGAGCTCGGAAGTGATAAAGGGTAGGATTCCATCCCAAGCTACAGCCTCTGGTATCTAGGCTTTTAATGATGACCCTATCTCTTTACTATAGCACAAAATATGTAGTGTTCAATAAAGGGAATTATAGTAAAGGTTGGGCAATTTACTCACTTATCACTAGAAGCCTTCCTGCTTCCAATCGTTACTATCTTCTTTCTAGTTCTTATAAATTAAGTTCCTTTCTTTCTCATGAACCCTTCTTATCCCCAAGCCTAGTGCCCTGCTGCTCACTTTGAGTTGATCAACCTTGTTGACACACTTCTTAAGTCTAGATTTTCCCCAATGTGAAGTGGACACTACTAGTGATGATCTGCAGATGGGCATGAAATAAAATTGAATCAGTCTCTTTTCCATTTAACTCCAGGACAAAATCCTACATAACATTTATATCTGTCATACCCTCTAATACTAATCTCCCCTTTTAATGAAGAAGGCAGATCATAGTCTTAAGGTCCCCTGTGGAAAAACTATTGACTAGAATTTAATGATATTGTTTTAATTTTTTAATCTTCCATTAATGGTAGGTGATCCTGTTTTTCTACTTAATTCAAAATGATAATTTTTCTTAAAATTAAATTTACTTAAATAAAAGATAAATCTATTTCAAGAAAAATAAGAAGCACTTATGATGGGACAGTGGGTATGTGGTTATGGCAAAATCTGTGAAGGAGGCATGTTAGTGAATAAATTTTGTCAAACTTAGGGATAAATGACCAAGTATATCTCAGAATGTTCTGTGTCCCTGGATCACTTGATGGGATTCCCGGATGTTGGCTATCTGAACCATTCTCTTTGGTATCTGCCTTGCCTTATTGGATATTCTGTCATGCCCTAGGCTGCCTCCCTGACATCTCATGCAGGTCAACTCCAAATTCCAGCTGCTCCCAGTCTGCATCACTCAGCTACATGTCTCTTTCCTGGTCCAATGTATGATGAAGTATGGCAGCTGGATGGGCTCAAACTTCCCCCTGGAATTACCTTTGCAATTTTTGTCTGCAATCCCAGACAATGAACCATGACCTCCCAAAAAGTTATAAGTTCAGGAATTCCAATGAGAAGGAATGTTATTGTGTCAGATGAGATCATGCAAGTGAGAAATGCACTTTAAAAATAATAAGCTGTGAGAGAAATGTGAGGCTTTATTTTTTATTATATATCTATTAGAGATGGAGTCAGGATAAAAGGAAGGAGATTTTCATTAGCAAAATTCAGTGGCAGTCTCACTGTAGTCTAGTTGCTCCTAATAAAGATGAAAAGACAAGAACAATTTTGACTATTTTCAATCTGAGTTTTATGGCCAGGTGTCTTCATATACTTATAGAATCATAATAAAAACACTAAATTCCCCACAATTGTTTGGTGCACATAATATAAAAAAAAATGAAATAAAAAGTTATACTTTTACTGCCTTCTGTTAAGAATTTCTTTTCCTCTATAAGGAAAATTTTCTCCTCTGTTAATATAATTTTTACATATTGCTTGTACTCATTGGATCTGAGAAATATTGTTGGCTATATTTTATATTCTGGTTAATTTAATCAAGTAAATTTGATGCTGAACAAAATTGTCAACAGGGCAAAATCTGTCTCCAAGCCCTCCCATTCTTCTGCATCTTTCCACTCTTTTGGTTCACATTTCTCTCAGACACAAAATTCTTGAAATGTTTTTGCAGAATGAGGCTGCTATACATCACAGTTGATGTAATTGGTTCTTTTGTACTCATCCACTAGTTCACACAGGGATTTTAAAGAGTAGGGTGCTAGCAATAAGGGGCAGTCACATTGAAGCCTGCTTATCCCTTGTCTATTGATTGGGATTTTAGTGCTATCCAAAGGGGAAAAATTCATCCAATGAAACTAATGTACATGGAGTTGTTAAGGGACCAATATATTGCTTCCCTTAGAAGAAAACCTCATCTTATTAAAAACTATGGTGATTTTGTGTGTGGTAATAAGCTATTTACAAGAAAATGAAACTTAAAATTTGAATTTCATATGCACTGTATATATAATCAAAACTATGAACCAGGCATGGTGGCACATGCCTATAATCCCAGTGACTCTAGAGGCTGAGGCAGGAGGATCTCAAGTTCAAAGCCAGTCTCAGCAAAAGGGAGGCCCTAAGCAACTCAGTGAGACCCTGTCTCTGAATAAAATACAGAATAGGGCTGGTGATATGGCTCAGTGGTTGAGTGCCCCTCCCTGGTACCCCCCCAAAACAATAACAACAACAACAAACTAAGAAACATCAGAAACCATCAGTCTATAGGGCTGAATAATAGAACAGCATATCATAATACTATTTATTTGGAGGTACATGGCCCTATCAGCTTTGTTCATTGTGAGTTTTGGGGTTTGTCATGGGAGTCTTTGTTGTCCATGTGTCCTATGGCCATACATCCTATTGCTGTCGATGCCCCTCTTGATGCCAGTGATTCTCCCAAGGCACTTACCTTTGTCATCTTCTATGTTTTCTCATTATCCAACTAACTATAAGCCCCAAGCAAAAATGAAATCTTCTGCTTCATCTGGGTGCATCTATTCTAGGCTTTGGATTTTATTCATGGTCCTGGAGATTGGACCCAGGACCTGTACTTGCTAGACTAGCACTCTACAGAGCTCCATTCCAACCCCCTACACATCAGAATCTTGCTCTTCAGTGAAATAGATGCTGCATTTGGTCACATGGTGAACCCACCAAAAGATACATCCAAATTGTGACTTCTGGAGCCTGTGAACGTGCCCTCATGTTGGAAAAGATACTTTGTCAGTGTAATTAAGGGTCTTGAGATGATACCATCCTGAATTATTCAAGTGGGCTGTAAATCCAATGATTATTGTCCTTATGAGAAAAAAGAAAAAGAGGGCTGTAGCTGTAGCTCAGTGGTACAGTGTACGCCTAGCATGCGCAAGGCCCTGGGTTTAATCTCCAGCACTAAAACAAATGAACGAACAAGCAAAACCCACAGACAAAAGAGGTCAAGTCATGTGAACATAAAGGCAGATATTGGAGTTAAGTGACCACAAGTGAAGGAAGGCCTGGAATCATCAAACACTGGAAGAGGCAAGGAAGAATCTCCTTTAGAGCCTTTTTGAGGGAGTATGGCTCTGCTCATGACTCAATTTCTGACTTCTGGCCTCCATAACTGAGAGAGTATGCATATCTGTTGTTTCAGGTCACCATACATGTAGTAATTTGTTACAGTAAGCTAATTAGGAAAGTAATACAGATGTGTTTTCAGATTCTATTTCAGCCCTTTTGCACTAGACTCCCATATCAAATCATGAGTACTGGGTCGAGGATAATCTACAAGACAGACTCTGAGATACTCAGCATTAGTGTGCAATCAGAGGCTGTCTCCTTGAACTTGAACAATACTATGTGCCTCAGTTTTCTCTTCCCCTTGATTGAAATTTTTGCTGTGCCTTTGTTCCCCTGAGCCTTCCCCCAGAGCCTGTGATAGTCTTTGGGGGTCACACAGAAGGTGGGTTCCAGTCACCATATTCCTTTAACTTTAACCATCAGTTCAGAGGCAGGCAACTAACTCACACCTAACCTTCTGACTAGGATGGTGCTATTGGAACTCCATCCATGATGGATGGAGCCGTCATGGAGCAATTCAGAACTGGGCATGGCTATGTTTCATACTGTGGAGCAAAGGAAATGTGTCAGCAGATGGTGCTAAAAAAACAAACCAAAACAACAAATAAACAACAACAACAACAACAACAAAAACCAGAACTATGAATTGGAAAATGAAAATGTGCCCTCAAGTCTGTTCATTTGCTGGTCTTTACTAAGGCCTGCAATTTGGCTCTTTTTCCCCATCATGAATATAACAAGTTTCCATTTGCTTATATAGGCTTGAATTGGTTAGTATTATTTGTCATGAGTCTTAAATGTTAGAAAACCCACCATAAGGGCTTCCCAATCTTGCACAGAAGCACCGAGACACACACCTGATCCTGGCTAGCACTTTGTACACCTATAAAGTGTAATGCCCCCACATTATCTCATTGTAATCTTGTATGGGAGAGTGAGGTTGAGATGCCCAGAGCAGGAGATGTGACCCATACTTACCATATGAAATGACAGAAGATCAGGGTTCCTAGTGCTTTCTGATCAGTTCTGTTGTTTAAAACAAATAAACACTCAAAGCAAAACTAAACAACCCTAGCAGGCTCCAAGCATAAAAGATTCTCCAGTATAGAAGGTTCATAACAGAAGGAACAATGGGATGAGTGTGTTTCATGACTAAATTCAGGCCAGACAGTGGGAAAGAGAGGACTGGAGAAAGAATGGCCCAGCCTGAGAGCTATTAAGAGCCCTTCACTCTGAAATGGATGACAGGGGAGCACTAAAGAGGTAATTGGGCCCCTGATGTGAGGAACAGTCACAAATAAGCTGACAAAGCCATACATAAGCCTAAAGCATCCAGCAAGGATTAAGCACCATTAGCTAACCTGTTAGCATGGAAGTATTTGGCTGTTAGAAGACAGCTTTGCTTTAACCCATGCACTGACCTGTACCAGTTCACTGTACATCTGAAGCAGGCTTTGTGGTTACATGTTTTAGGTTTCAATACTTAAGAAAGAGTTTGGGAACATAAACTGAATATTAGAGAGGGCTCTTACAATTCTTGTCATCTTCATTTTCAAATTCTTTGGGGTTTTACAAGATAATTACAAGTCTCTTTTCTCTGTGGCAGCCTCTTTTTTTCTCTCTAAGCTTTTGATTTGTAGCTGCTTTTCCCTGATAGGAATAGTTTTGGGTATTTAAGATCAAGTACCATGGAAGGTCTTCTCAATGGTTCAGCTACTCATTGAACATATATTTTATTGAGCACCAAACACATTATAAAGTATGTAAAAAGCGGCAACTGCTATCAGGGAAAACAGCAGGGGAAGAGATGGAGAGCAAGGTTTGCAATTCATAATAGTGTGGTGGTACTAGTGTTATTTTAAGTTCACTCCTGCTTTGCAGAAGTTTTCCCTTTGACCAACTCATTCTCAATCCTAAATGCATTAGGACTGCCATTATGCTTTTTAATTTTATGATTCTAGCTTCACTTGATTAGGGTTGAAATAATCCTTGCTAAGGGCTCAGGATTGGAAATTTAGTACATTAATAAAGGAAAAATACTGTGCCCATGGGTTACCTACCTGCACCTTTATGCTTCTTCCACAGCCTTGCCTCATAAAAGGACAGCCTTCTTTCTCTGATTTCCCATCAGGATCTACATTAATCATGTCATCTACTCGCTCTCCATTCACTGTATTAGAAAAAACATGGAAAGCAGAAGGGGATGTCAATGTTACATCACCAAACTGGCCATTTCTGAGATTTTAAGGACAAACAAAACCACTGCAATTATTATTATCTCTTTTTCAGAAATGCAGAAAATTTTCCACTTACTTTTTATATTGCCTTGTTTTCTCCACCTCTGAACAGTTGATGCTGACAGGAAGCTTCCTTTAAGGTCAAGTGAATGAATCTTTCATTGAGATTTCAGGAACTGACTTTCTTAATCAGCTTCACTGGGAAAGACTTTCCGCCTTGGTTGAGTTTACATCTTGTCCTGCAAGACCAGCCACATAAACTCTGGGGCCCAGTATGAAATAAAACATAGGGCCCTTGTTCAAAATTATTAATCTCATGATGGTGACAGCAGGACATTAAATCAAACATGAGACCCCATTGAACAGACCACGAGGCTGGCCCTGTCACCTCCCATTGCTGTGTTTTCATCAGTCATTTACTTACTTGAAAATTTACAGGAAAAATCAAATACATCAGAAGTATGTGGTGGCATTTTTCAGCCTTAATTTTGTGAGAGAAACTTTTTAATTATATGTAAACTGAGAAAAAGAGCTAACAAAAGATTTACCAGATGTATGAAATTGAGAAAACATAAGCTCTTTTTGTATACTATAAATATGTAATTAAAAGAAAAACACTTTAAGAATAATTCATCTTAGAAGCAATTTAAAGTACTACTTGAGCATTTTCTTTTAAAAAAAACAATCATAGCTAAGTTCTACTGTGCTTAACCAAGCTGCCATTGGTCTGCATATGATATTCACAGTTCAGGAAGTATTATAAAATATGGAAATAGAAACATGATAAACCAGACATGAGGTCTAGTTCTCAAGAAAAAGGGAGATGAGGAAATACTTTCCATCTTTGAAGATTGGCATGGGAATTAATGTGTTTTCTGATTCATAGCTACAGAGGTCAATTCAGTAGGGGGGATCATTACTATCCATTTACATTTATGGGTCTATCACTATTATAAGATATATAGTATGTCCATCAATGCAAATACTCACCTTTGGCATTATCGAAGCAAAATTGCCAAAGGAAATTAAATTCATGTTGAATAGTTCTGATCCAGAGAAAATATTAGGAATATATACTGCTGCATGCCCATAGGTGCATATATACCACAGGCATATGGGGTGGGCACAGAACACTGCCCCACACCAGCACCACACACATACACATACCCTGTCAAAGCATCCTGTTTTGGAGTAAGGGTTGGCAAAGTATGACTATCTATTCAAGTCTAGCCGGAGGTCTAGTTTTTTTAATTTTTAAATTTCTAGTTAATACGTGACAGTAGAATATATTTTTGCAGATTATACATATATAGACTATGAGTTATTCTATTTAGGATAAGTATATCACCAGCAGACTAGACCACCTGAGGCTTAATTTTGTAAATAAAATTTTACTGGAACATAACTGTATCCATTGGTTTACTTGTGCCTATGGTGACTTTGCTCTAAAAGGCAGAGTTGAGCAGTTGCTGCAGATGTCATGTGACCTGTGAAGACTAGAATATTTATGTGGCCCTTTATAGAAAAAAAGTTTGCTGATCTCTGGTTTAGAGTCACTAAACTAATGAAATATTTCTCTAGTGGATGACTCAGCCTACAAAATGCATAATAAAAGATGCATTGCTTATTCACATACATTAATTTTTATTTATAAATATGTATTATGAGGCAATTTTTAAACACTTTAGTAGGCATAACATTACTGAAATGTTATTTTTCTCTAATTATAATAAGAACTAGATTATATTCTTGAGATGATTGATTTTACTTTATTCCTGGCTTATCTTCTTTAATATATAGGGTTGCTGAGGGATTAAAGAGCTGCATATTTTCCATTTAAAATTTTCTTAGCCATTTTTTAAGTGTGAAAACTAAAAATAGTGGTAACCTACCTACAGATCTTTTGAAAACCATTTTGCTTTGTGTTTCCTAGTGAGCCATAGTAAATCAGTTTATGAATATATTTTTTAATTACAAATTTTAAAAAAATGTGTTTTGAAATTTTGTGATTTGCTTACCATTAACAGAGTATGAACTCCAAATCTAGTTTTAAAAAGTGAAAAATATGCCAAGCATTAAACATAGAATTTAATTTTGCAACAGATGTTATTTACTTACCAAGATAAAATCAGACAATTTACTTCACAGATCAAATTTAAAGCATATACATGGCAAGAGAGGTGAACTTATTTCCTCAATCAAAGAAATAATAAAGAAGGGTGGTAATGTATATGTACAGTGTGAATAGATTTGTAAGGTCTCTGGAGAGCATACTTGAATTTGGAACTTTTGGAAAATCTTGGATGTGAAATCACCACTTGGTATTTGTATATTCCTGCAGGCAAATTGATATTATCTCTCATTGACTTTTAAAATGATTTTTTTACTAAGCAATGAATAATTATCAAAGAATATTTATTCTATAAGTATAAGCATAAAAAATACTACACTTCAATTTAAGAAGCAGAACATTGCTATTATTTTTTTCTACACGCACTTTACCATCACAGTCTCTCTGTCCTCAGACCAGAGGAATGATACAGCAACCAATATTCTGAGTTGTTTCTCAGCCCCTTTCTGCCCTTTTTTTATTGTTGTATAATTCTGTGAAATTTTATCACGTGCGTAGATTTGTTCAGTCACCATCACAATCACAATACAGTACTCTGTATTCCCTCCCCATGCTCCTTAAGAGCTATACTAGATCTCCAGCCCCAACCCCTAGTGACCACTGATTTCTTCTCCATCACTATAATTCTTTCATTTTGAGAATGTTCTGTGAATGAACTGATACAGCAAATAACCCTTAAGACTGGCATTTCTCACTGAACATGTCATTAGGATCCATAAAAGTGGTTGAGAATATGAATATCTTCTATTGCTGAGTAGTATTGCATTGTATGAATGTATTATAGTTTGCTTTTTACTTATCATTTTAACTACCAAGACACCTTTTTATATTTTATTTTGAAACAGGGTCTTGCTAAAATGCTTAGGGCCTCACTAAGTTGCTGAGGTTGGCTTTGGACTTGTGATCCTCCCGCCTCAGCCTTCTGAGCCACTGGGATCACAGGTGTGCACCACCACACCTGGCTAAAAGTTTGTTCATTATAAATAAGGCTGCTATAAAAATTCACATACAACTTTTTTTATGTATATATGAACATACATTTTCATTTCTTTGGGACAAACACCCCAGAGAGCAATTTCTAGGTCATATCATAGATTGAGCTGTTTTCAAAGTAACTACCATTTTTACATTTCCACCAGCAATAAACTGGAGGTCTGATTGTTCTGTATCCTTGATGACACTTGGTATTGTCACTGTTGTTTATTTTAGCCATTCTAGTAGATGTGTAGAAGTAACTGGTAGCTTTACTTTGCTTATTGCTAATGATTAATGCTCTTGAATATCCTTTCCTGCTATTTGAGTGTACTCT